>JBBDHG010000028.1:10102500-10374446 GCA_037951165.1 Lophius americanus | reverse complement strand
TGATTTAGTTTGTCCACAGTTTGACTCAAACATTTAAAGGTTCAAATAAACGATCCAGAAAGTAAGTATGACGTAGTCTGAGGAAATTCTCTATTGATTTCCTCTGAGGTATTGTTTCCATCAGCAATGATGTCAGCTCTAGACTTCCTGCTTCCTGTACTACTAATGAAGTTGTACATTGGTCAGTTAACACTTTGAAATTGACCAATGACCTACCTTTGGTAAGAAACTTGGTCTGGCTCAGGACAATTAGAAAGAATGGAGAGGTGCGTTGTTGGCAAACACGTCTAAGAGTTATATAGGTCTCATTAAGTAATCGTCAACAGCAAACCCACTGATGGGATTGCACAACTCTACTTTTGATCCGTAACAAATAAACATACGCACGGAGCCGGGCTTTCTGCAGCCCTGTCAAAAAACTTTAGGAAGTTCTCGACCTCGCTCTCTCACTTCATTCCTTGACACTCATGCCTCTGCTTTCCCTTCCTAATGAAAGGAGAAGATGGAATCTCAGGCCCGCTCATTAAAATGTACTCCCAATTAACTGTCAACCCGCCCACCAAAGAGAGGTTGAAGGAGAGAAAAGACCTCATAGAGGAACAGTGTAAGGTTGGTGATGCATGGATGGAGCAAAAAAATGTGAGTGTTTCAAGAAGTAATGAAATGTGGGCCCTTTGAGAAAGCCAAATGATTTATCGTCTGCGTGGAAGAAAGAACAGGACAGTTATTAAAGCACGGTTTATGAACACTGTCGAGTCTTAATGACCTGTCTCTGCTTTATCAGCCACTTGTGTATGATTAACACCACACAAATGTGTGTTTCCCTGAGCGTATGTGTGTAAGCCATCACTGCCTGAATGGTTCAGTCATTTGTCAGTTAAAGCTTTCTCCAAATAACTTTGAAGCACAGCTCGGCCATCAGGGAAAGCTGCCGACTCCACTTTCAATAAGGCTCCATTCTTCAGGAGCCGGTGCAGTGGGACTCAGCTGAACTGCCTGACAAACAATAGAGACACCCAGAAAGAAAGTTTTATCACTGGGTGTCTCTTATTTTCTGACCAATCACTTTTAATTCCAGCTGATTGCGAGAGTTTAAGAGGAGAATGGCAGCAATAACGGTTGTTGTAGTTTCATTTTAACATTTTTTCTTGATTGATTGGACTGAAGCAGAGTAAGGTAGATGATAACAAAGGGAGTGGGACTTTGAGCACCTTCAGTATTCACAACACGTGCCAGTAGAGTACCAATGGAGCTGATTTATTTAAAAGTACAAACAAATTCCCCTGCCACACATGCACACAAATGCATGCTAACTGTATGAACATAAATTATATCAGAACCAACACCCATGAGCTTGTCATATGTTCAGTTGTCGGGGTTATGACCAACAAAACAGGGGCAAAAACTGGACAACCATTTTTAAACAACAGTTGAGTGAATTTCATCCGTTAAACAATATTTTTATTTTAAAAATAACAGTTTTTTTTTTTTCGGCTCTTGAGCTCAGTGCAGGCTTGCAAAGTCAGGAACAGCACTTACATGGAGACGATGAACTCATTCATCTTCATTGTTCTACCACCAGCACCAAACTAGCACCAGGTTCTTTTTGGTGGGAAAGAGGTAACAGAGAGCTTACCAAAATAGTGTTTACCTGTAGCGTCTGGCTATCGGAAAGGCTTTCCAAAAAGAATTAGACTACCTCTTTGCAAAAGAATGAAATCTAATTCGAAAAGTGGTGTTTTACATCCAACATTTTCTTTTCGATAGGCGCCTTTTCTAAATCTGTTCGGAGTTAGGCTGTCCATATAAACCCACCATGTGTTACTCAGACTTGACATCATTGGTTATAATTTTATAGCTCTGAAGGGTGGCCATGTTGTCCAAGTCATAGCAAATTTCAGATTTGCTAAACTTAATTAAATATGATAAATATTTATAATCTAAACTGCTTTAGGAATGGAAGATATGTATATTTTGACATTTTTTTTGTCAGTTATTATACAGTCATGCATAGTGACCTTTTGAAAGGGTTTTCTAAAAAAAAACTCTTATATGCATAAAGAAAAGGAAAATTTTAATTTTAACCTTATATATTTTTCTTTGCACTTTACCTTAAGGCTGATTTGATTAAACATCTAAGACCACGTTAAAAGTATAATGTTTGCATGGTGGGTGACTAAGGAGATTTACTCATCTAAGGGGGGATGGGGGGTTGAAATGGAAGCAATGCTTTATGGGAACTTATCTCACTTTTCTCACTGAAACAAAACACTTGATCGCTTACCGCAATGAAGCTAAACATGAGCAAAACACTAAGAAACGGTAAGCACAGAGTCTGATGGGAGTACAATGGTCAATAAATTCTCCTTTTTCTGTGGATAGGACTTGTTTAAACCTACAAAAATATCTCTGAGTTGAAATCCCAGAGAACTAAAAGAATGTTGACTATAATTACTCCTGACAGGTTCCTGTCCTGCCCGCCCTCAGTGTGTGTGTGTATGTGTGTGTTTGTGTTTGTTGGAATCTCTGGCCCCTCTTCTCGATGTCGGAAACATATGTCTGCTGTCTCCATGGTAACGCGATACATGAGAAACGCAATTGACTTGAGGTCATGAATATTCCTCACTGGGAGATGGTCTCTCCGGCCCTGTGTGGATTGTAGTCCACACATTAATGCTGTCTCTATAGCTCTGTTTTTCTCTTCAGCTTTAGACTACTTACCCTAAAAAAAAAATGTGCCTCAGTGTTTACACTAAAAAGAAAGAGAAAATTGAAAATTCCAAGAAAAGGAGATGTTCTTAGACCTATTTCCTATAAATAACATAAATACAACTTTTGAAATTGTTTCTCTTAAACCAACTAAGACAGGCTTAATTGACTTGTTAACCATTAAAAACTAGACTCGAACGATATGAAATTCACCTAACCTCTTAAATGAATCCTTAATTCTCTAAGAAACATGTTTAAAGTTTTTTGGAACTAAAATAACAAGCCTCAGTCTTTCAACTGTGTCTTGTGATGTGTGTGTCTGTCTTAAAAAGCATTGTGCACTCAGCCATAACATTGTGAAAATATTCCTTGTTCACAACAATCCACTAAAGGACTGAAAAAAATGTATTTTGAATGCCAGCCAATAACTGGCAGTAGAACATTTTGAAAATCAACAGCACAAACAAAACTAGACATACAGACATTTTCTTTGTTGTCCAGTCCACATGTGACTATTTGGCTGAAATAGAAACAGCCATGAGTGGAATGATACTGTGGCGTCAACATTTTCAAAGAGATGCATTGTGCCAATTGACACGAAGTTGGAAATAGTGGCATTTTCCGACCCCAAAATTAGTGTTCACAGGAAGTACTCAGCCCAGCCCAGCCCAGCCCAGTTTAGCTGTGTCCCATGCAAGTTCCGGACAGTACCTGTCCGGGGAGACTCCGTCCACTATAGGTCCAATGCCTGCCTCCACAGCAAACTGAGCTAACAGTAGTTTCAGCCAGAGCCATGTCCTGGTAAATAACATAGTAACACTGAAAATCCAAAGTTAGTTTGACAAAACTGTCCCATTGATGTTTTGTGTACTATCTTAAATGCATACTGTATATAATGATTTATATTAGGGTGTGAATGAAATTCGAACTGCATTTTAATTCCGATATTCTTGGTCACTTGCATTACATTGCTTGGAATTTTAATAATAGCAACTCTAGTTTCTTCTGTAATAGTAAGGATGTTGTTAAATATTTCAGACATGTCATCCTACTGATTAAATCCAATCACATATCGAGGCATAAACATGAGCAGAGGAGTGTTGCATTATTTGCAGTGTTTGTTTCTCTCTGACAAAATCACTCCCAAGAACAGGGACCAAAAAGCTGCCAAATTAAGAACCGACAGGGAAGCAACTACTACATCCGTTAAATGCTGTGTGATTATGAATGAGGGAATTCTGATATCAAGTACCCAGCCTGAAAAGGCTTCACAAACCAATGTACTTCCAGTCCCGATCCCAAGCACCATAAATGGGCAAGGCTGTGGCAGGTAGGGCATGTGACGTAAAACCTATGCCAAATCAATATGTCGAACACAAAACTGATAACCAAACCAGATTGATCTGCAACAACAATGAATGCAACTGGAATTGTTAACCTGCAGGATGCCAGCGGAATCTATGCTACTGTTGGACAACAGTGAGAGATGAGGAAAGGCGGCAGTGTAAGGGTCAGAGTAGATTATTAAAATGTTGGTATAATGACAGGAAAAGGTAGAGAGCTGTTAGATATGATGGACAGAAGGAAGTTATACTGTTTGTCTACAAGCTGATTTATCATGGTGTATAAAGGAGGAGAAATGGTGTAGGGGTGATTCTGAAGGCGGAGTATGTTGAGATTGTTTTGGGGGTGAACAGAGTGTAAGAGTGATGAGTATGAAGATAGAAATTGAAGGTGTAATGATAAACGTTATCTGAACTTATAAGCCACAAGTTGGTTGTGGGGTGGAAGGGAAAGACATTTCTGGAGTGATGGATGAGAGAGTGGTGGACAGTCCAGACTTCAATGACCATTTGGTGAAGGGAACAGAGGAGATTAGGAGGTTATGGGCAGTAATTGTGTTAAGGACAGAAACATGGAAGGACAGATGGTGGTAGATTTTGCTAAAAGAATGGAAATGGCTTTGATGAATAAGTATTTCAAGAAGAGGGAGGAGCACAGGATGATATATAAGAGTGAAGGTAAGTGCAGGTGGATTACATCCTATGCAGAAGATGTAATCTGAAAGAGATGGGAGACCGCTGGTGGTGACAAGGGAGAACTTAGCATGACAGAATAGAATGGTAGTATGTAGGATGACTCTGATGGTAGAGAAACAGATAAACTCTGGAGTTAAATACAGGTTTTTTTTTATCAGTTATGGTTAATCTATTGTAAAGACACTTTTAGTGTTTAATGACTTTGAAAAGCTTATTAATGCTTTTAATACAACACGCCAGGACTACTGCAATGCATTTATTTTGGCGTGAGCCAGACCAGTCTCACATGTCTGCAGTTGGTCCAAAATGCCGCTGCTCGGCTTCTAATAGCACACCTAAAAAAAAAAAAACATCTTCCCCAGTTCTGTGTTGAATACGTTCATCAAGATGAGAGAGTAGCACAGGGTGACATATAAGAATGGAGATAGGAGTACACAGGGTGGACTACATCTTATGCAAACCCTGCAATTTGAAAGAGATTGGGGACTGCAAGTTGGTGACAGGGGAGAACATAGCCAAACAGCATAGAAAGGTAGTATGTAGGATAACTCTGGCAGTTGAAAAGAGCAAATGTAAAGCAGAGGATAAAATTGTGGAAGATGAGGAAGGAAGGCTGCAGTGTGGGAGGGGTTGAGACAGGCTCTGAGTTTTAGTAGGAACTGCCTGATGACTGGGCAAACGCAGCAAATGTGATAAGGGAGACAGGTAGGGGGGTATTTGCGGTTTCATCTTGAGAGAGGAAATAAAATAAGGAGACTTGGTGGGGGAATAGGGGGGTTCAGGAAAGTATAAGCAAGAAAAGTTTATCGAAGAAGTGGTGTAGCAAGAGAGATAAAGAAAGTAGGAGGAGGGGTTGTACAAAGGGATGAGACTTAAGGCCAAAATGGATTTGGCAAAGGCTAAACGAGAGGCCCATCAATAGTGAGGATGCAAGGAGTAGAGATAAGGAAGGGGCAAGGAGTTTATGTACTTGGGGTCAGCAACGAGTAGTCGAAAAGAGGTGAAGGCAGTGTGGAAAAGAGTGTCAGGAGTTATCTGTGACAGAAGAGTTGCATCAAAAGTAAAGGGAAATGTTTACAAGCTGGTAGTGAGACCAGTTCTGCCTTATGGTTTAGAGATGGTTGCTCCGACCAAAAGACATGAGGCAGAGCTGGAAATGGCAGAGTTGAAGATTTTCTCTGATGGTGACGAGGATAGACAGAATTAGAGTTGGGCACATCAGAGCGAAGCCAGTTTAGTTATCTTTGAGACAAAATTAGAGAGGCCACAGTGAGATAGTTAGGACATGCAAAAAGGTGGGACAGTGGATATATTGGTAGAAGGATGATGGAGCTGTCAGGCAGGAGGAATAGGCGATGACCAAAGAGGAGGTTTTCTGGATGCGATGAGAGAGTACATGCAATTGGTGGGTGTAATTGACGAAGATGCAAAGGTCAGAGCAAAATGGAAACAGTCAATTCGCTGTGGCAACCTCAAAAAGTTACAATCGAAAGAAGAAGAGGCAGAAGAATTTTGATTCAAGACAAAAACAAAATCTTAAAATAACACAACAAAGAATTATGAAATCTTTGGACTTCTAGGCACAAGTTTATTCGAGTGAGTACCATAACTTTGTTAATCAGTTTGTTCTAGTGAGCTCCAGGTTGTTCAGTCATTCAAATAATGGTGTTTATCACACTCCTCCTTTGGTTCAACGCAGTCATTAGTCATTTAGCCATCAGACACATGAGCGACTATTTCAAAAAGCATACAAAAAAACTGATCAGATCATAAATATGGATGGAACTGCTGCTGATTGTCATTATTTTCCCAGGCGCTTGGCCAGCACCCTCGGTTTTCTTCTTCCCTTTTTCCTCTCTCTGACACCCTCCTCTAGACCGCAGATAAATGCAAAAATCTGCATTTAAATTGAAAGCTATTCATCTGCGTATCTTTGATTATTCTATTAATTTCCCTTCTGTTTTTCTCTCCCCCCCATTATCAGTCTATATGCACACTGCTTTGTGTGTGTGTTTGTGTGGAACATGGGCGGGTGAAGGTGGAATATGAATAAATGCAAAGGCACAAATGAGAAGTGAATAAAACTGAATTGGAGAGAATTCTGTACAGCAAAGTTACGATAGGTAAAACTGAGAAAATCCACTCATTAGCAAAGCAGAACACAGACATGTCAACTGATCTGTGAACTCTGTCATCCCCGTAATATAAAGCCATCTGTCACATGCATGCACACAGACTCTGAGGACCAGCTTAAAGCAATATGACTTTGCACTGGGAAAGAAGGATGCTTAAAGTTTTTTTTGGAACGGACATAATTGTAAAACAAAAAAAAGAGTGTGGTATGATTGATCATTATCTTTGTAACTACATTACTGTTCTTGTCAATGAGAGTATCATGATAGAGAAAGCTTGTTAGGAAACAAATATTTTTCTAGGAGTTTCAAAGTGGCAGCGAGAGTCTGATAAAAAAAAATGCTTAATGATAATGTAATAATAAATGTTTTCAATGGGTGACCTGTCGCTAACATTTTCTTATTTTCTTTGTCCTCTAATGCATTCATTGGAATATGCAGCGATAAAGAATGATGAAACAGCATTTACACTTAACTTCTAAAGTTATGGCTGGTATCTTGTTACAATGGCACCTGACAGTGGTTGGGAAATATACAGCAAGGGCATTTTGTGCTTAAGGTAATGTGGTTGAAGCAGGAAAAATGGAAAAAATACTGAAGGATCTGAGTGACATTGACAAGGTCCAAATTGGGATTGTTCAACGACTGCAGCTGTACTGGCAACAAGGTCGTGGTCGCTGAAGACTCATTGATGAGCATGGGATGGTTGTCCGATCCCCCAGAGGAGATACTTTAAACATTGCGGAAAAAGGTTGATGCTGATTTTGATGTGAAAGGTGTCAGAACACATTGTGCTGTGCAGAGCTGTTTCCCTTGCAAAATGGGATCAACACTATTTGACACAGATGGTTAGATGTTATTGCAAGTCAGTGTATGCCAAGGCTATTTTTAAACTATATTTTTACTTTTTGTTATTTTTAGAATTTAAAAAACAGATGTAGATCTAACACCACTACTGGTAGCAGTGTTTAAGTCAACCACTGCCTTCGTCCTGAAGTAAGGGGGTGGCTCTCATCTTACTGAGCAATTTTGTTTATGTGGACATTCTAACATAGTTTCATGTGTTTTTTGCAGGTGGAAATTCTATCTATAAAATTTGATAAATTACCTTCCATTCTTTTTTCTTTCTGCTCAACTGGGTGCGGGTCACGTCGGTAGCAGGCTAATAAAAGTATTCCACACATTCATCTCCCCAGCAAAACTCTCAAGCTCATCCTGGGAGATCCTGAGGCCAGATGAGATATAAACCCCGAGTTTAGGGTCTCCGTTCAATGAAACGTGTTTGGAAAACCCCCAATGGGAGACATCCTGCATGCATCTTGATCAGATGGTAACTGGCTCCTTTGACACCCCAAGCTCACTTCAGATGTCTGAGCTCCCCACCTTATATCTGAGGCTGAGCCAAGCAACCCTATGAACTCAGTCACTTGCAACCGTGACGTCATTCTTTCGGTCACTACCCAGAACTCATGACCACATGTGAGAGTTGGAAAGTAGTTGAACTGGTAAATTGAGAGCTTTGATTTGTGAGGGATAGCACCTCCTAATCTTAGGAAATGGTTATCTGCCTGAAAACCGTGGGTCGCTGACTCAAGCCAAGGAGTTTAAGTATCTTGATGGTAAATTTAGTGTAATACTGCTATAATCACAACTAGCCTTCAAAACAAAATGAAAACCCTTCTCCTTGATGGAGGAAATGAGAAAATATAACAAACAGAGTTAAAGCTTGTTTGAAGGTCAAGGAAACGACAAAAATCAGTGTTGTATCATTTAGGTGTTGTTGGTTTCACGTGAGTGTCTCTCTGAGAGTGTTGATGGGCTGCTTTATGCTGACCCTGTCTGCTTCGGGAGAAGAGCCTGATTATAATTCAGGCAGCCTGCTACTCCTTGGTTGGATGAGGTCACTATAAAGCCACGCCCAACATTCTAAGGCAGTTACTATTGATTTCCTTTAATTGGATAGATAAATGAAAAGGGGGGATTAATGGGATAGCACTACTCCCTTCCTTTGTTGAGGGGTGTCCTTCGTAGGTTCTTCTGGAAGTTAATTTGGTTAGGCTCTTACAGGTGATCTTGAAGAAACAAAATAAGTTTTCTTCCATCTTTCTTTCTGTATGCTGGATGAAGTTGATGTCAACCTGTTCAATACAACAAGTGGTATTGATATTCACCACAGCCTTACAGTCCAGTTGTTTCTACTTGTCTGCTGAATAAGGGAAATCAAGTCGTTTTAAAATAAAAACAGAACTTTGTTTTTCAAAAAGGTCATATATATTATTTCAAACCCTCTGTTTGAAGTATGAATATGTAAATAACTATTGATAAAGTCAGTATTTGACTTCATTATATTTTTCCTTCTTTCGGCTGTTACCTTAACGGATCTCCTCAGCGGATCAACTGTTTCCAACCTGTCCTGTCCTCTGCCTCTTTCTCTGTCACACCAACCAACTGCATGTCCTCTCTCATTACATACGGATACATCTTCTGTTTTTTTGTTGTTAACAACTCCGCCACCTCAAGCTCTGCCTCCTGGCTTTTGTAAAGAACCACCGGCTCAAAACCATACAGAAGAGTTGGTCTCACTACCGTCTTGTAAACCTTCCCTTTACTCTTGCTGCAACTCTTCTGCACCCACTCCACCCTGCCTGCATTCGCCTCTTCCCCTCTTTTATGTATTCCCCGTGGCCCTGAACAGTTGACCAACAGTGGCTCTGAAGTACCCCAAGTAAAACTCCTGTACCATTTTCCCCTTTAATCCTTGCATTCTCACTATTCCTCATGCCCCCCTTCAATTACGCACATGTATCTGTCTTGCTTTGACTGACCTTCATTCCTCTACCCTCCAGTGCATACTTTCTCCTCTTTAGGTTTTCTCCCACCTGCTCCCTGCTCTCACTATTTTGATAGTGAGATATGAAAATGTCATCTGTCAACGTCATATTCCAAAGAGACTCCCTACTTATTACATCTGTCAGCCTGTCCATTAATATAGCAAACAAAAAGGGTCTTTGAGCAGATCCATGATGCTGTCCCACTTATTCCATGAATCGTCCGTGACTCCTACTGCACCGCTGCCATGCAGCTCTCTTACATTGGTAGAACTCAATGCCTTTCCATTCTTCTTTCTCTTCAAAGCTGCTTTCACTTCAACCTTACTGATCCTTGGGACTTTCTGATTTACAATTCTTGTACCCTCCAACCTTCTCTCTCTCATTTTTTCTCTCACGTGTGCACACACGTGTTTGTGTCTGCTTATGTAATGGCAGTGGCAGCCTGAGGATAAGGCATAGTTTTCAGTAAGCTGCACCGGGAAAGAAAACACAGGGGACTGTTAAGGAAATTACTCCACAGTGTAAAGCGGTTAGATTAAAAACAATGGACCGGAGCCATAAATTATATGCGTAATTATAAAAGCTCTACCATTTTATTTGAAAGGATATGGACTGAGATAACACCTGAATAAACATGACATTTCACCTGTCATGAACATGGTGGTTTCTCTCTGAATGATGACATTAGGTCAATTATTCCTCTCTAAATTAAACCAAACAGTATAGTTGAGTCATAGCAATAGGTGCACCAATGCTGATACTCATATTCTATTACTCCCCAAACCCAGACACTTTACCGTCTGTTGGTTCGGCCATGATTTTTGACTTGAAAATTAAAATAATTTGAGTTACTCGATTACTATAACTTTTTGCCTCGAGGTAAATTATTTGCCTCAAGGATTTGTTTAAATCTGAACAACTAAACAGTTGACTGTGTAGTAGCGCGATTCTCCCTCACCTAACCAAACATGAATGGATGTCTGGTAGATACGGAAATGGTTACTCACAGTGGCGCGACACTCAATGATGAAGTGGCCTAGATCTTCCCGTAATAACCGCCGGTAGCCTGCTACACTACTCATTGTAAACTGGATCAATTCTCTACAAGGCGCTTTATAAATTGAAGTTATTGTTATAATTATTAAAAGTCATCTCATCTCCTCTCACTTGTCACCCACCCGACCGGTGTGGGTGCGTGACATGGCAGTTTATAGCAGTGCAGTGTTTGATCTCTGCACTGCCATAAACTGAGACATTAGGTAGGTTAACATGGCCCCCCTTTTTCCGAAAATCGGAAGAAATGCCTGATTAGAAAAAAAGCCTAATCTACGTAAACACCCCTTTACAATTGAGATCTAGACCACAGCAGAGAGTTTGATTTTAGTACAAACTAAGTGGGAAAGTAAGAAATCATGAGCTCCTGAAACATGTCCAAGAAAAACCACCATGAACCACGGTAGACCGATGTTGTGAACAAATTAAAAAGCGCTTGAAAACATTGCAGATTTCTAGGAATAAATCCAACAACAACAAATCTAATTTTTTATTATAGTTGTTGACAGTTATTATTGCAATTCAAGCAATAAACATTGTTTTTTTAAAATGGGGAAGAATTGTTAATTGATTGATTTGATTGTTAATTCAATACACCTGTAATATTGTCTGTTTTGAATATTACAATTGCTCCTCCCCTATAAAGCTAAAGTAAAAAAGAATTGCATAGCATTATTTCTTATTCGATTAATTACTTAATAAAATTTCTAAAATAATTGACTACTGCAGCCCTAATATGCAACAAGACATTAAAACATAATGGGGCCTTGGATCGAACTGCATTTTGTAATTATCCTTCGATATTTTAGTATGAATGATTATTGTCACAAAAATGTTTGTACTGGGGACTGGTAGAAATTGCAAACCATCCCCTTGAAGTGGCAGGTGGTTTGCGACTGCTGTTTCCATAAAAATTAGAAAAAGATAACTATTTCCACCCACCAAGCACTGGAAAAATGGGTTTGCCTCTTGATCAACAGAAGAGACATGCTGCGGTCATTGAAATGACTCGTGTGGAATGCCTTTACAAAAAGAAAGGAAAGTGAGGCATCATTATTATTCAAGAAAAAAGCACCTTGATAAGAAGGTCCACCTACAGTTAGAAAACCAATGCAGATGTAAATGGTCTGTCATGGCAACTGAAATTCATGCAACGGTTACTACAGACTGAACGGGGAATTCTGCAGACCAAAGCAATGCAATATGCTACTGAAAATGTGCCTTCCACCACTGCTGAAAACTTGGGACCAAAGTTGTGGTAGTGTCTGGAGATGAGGGGGGATAACCCAATAACAATCTCATATTTCTGAATGACTATTGAATGGTATTTTTTTTCTTGAAATGCACAGGCACTTTTGCGGACGTGCAAAGACAAAATTAAAGCAGCCTGAAAACTATGCTTTGAGATGTGGAAAATTATTCCTTGACTAATATTAATTTGATTTGAATTCCCGGAAACGGTCCAGCTCTGTTTTAAGCCCAGCATGAAAAAGTTCATAATTTTACTAGATGCCGGTGAAAAAACATTTCCACATATTTGTTATGGCGTCTTTATAGCTGATGTCAAAACCAACCACAAATTGCAGTTTAAATGAATGTGTATACATAATAAGTCTAAGTTTGAGACTTTTTATGGTGCTTTGGTTATAAACAAGTTCTCTCAACCTCAACTTTACATTAAAATTGACACAAATGACCAAATGTGTCTTATTGCAATCATTCATGACGATTCCTTTATGTTCGTGACAGGTGATTGCAGCACCACGGCTTGGTGTCACATTGGCATAGCAGTCTAAGACGATTACGCAAAATATCCTAATGAAGACATCATCCTCTATCCCTCCCTAATTAATGTCAACAGCCTTTTAACTGTATGATCTCATTAAAAAAGCCTTCCTCGTGGCAGCTATAGAAATTAGAGTAAAAAAAAACTTGTGTTTCTAATATATCCTGTTAAAATTGCTCGAGTAATGAAGGTTTATTACTGACAAATCCTAAGGTGGACAGAATACCTTTGTCACTAAATCGGAAGTATAAATATAAATCTTAACAAAAAGTAACGTTTACCCTGTATTACATTAAAAACGGTACCTTCATATTAACAGAGAATGGCATATAAACTTGGGGGTCACCAGACAAAATATTTTTAATCTCATAGAGGTGTCTTAATGGAGAAGGATGAGGCAATAAACACCACAAATTGGAAGTAGATCTGCACAATTAACCAAAAATGACGGGAGAACATTGACATAATCTTGCTCAAGTTAGTAATAGAAGACTGATGCTTTCCCCAATGTGTAGACTATTACTATCTTTAGTAATAGAAGACTGATGCTTTCCCCAATGCCATTAGTTCAATTATTCTCCACTCAGTCATTAGAGGTGTCTTGCTATATGTACAATTATGAGCTGAGCAGCTCACGTCAACACTGATGTGTGTGAGGAACCACATTAATTGGTTTATCAAGTAGGATTTACTTGTTTTAAACCTCTGGTGCCTTTCTGCCAAAGTCTGAGTTTTTAGTTATCATATTTTCCTGGAGTAATTTACTGCAGTTTTATACCATTTGTCTCTTGCTTTTTTAATTTAGTTTATTTATTTCCCTTTGCTGTCTAATTCATACATCCTTTCACAGACATGAAGGAAGTCTCTTCCACACATAAGTAGAGGACAATGTTCAGACATCTTGATATCTTCCCGGAATGCCATGGGACCCGGATCCTCAGTACTTTCCTCCCCTCCCTGCAATGCTTTAATTACTACATTCCTCGTTTCTCTCCTCATCCACCCATCCTTCCCTCCATCGCCCAGAGCTGCTTCTCTTTCCTTTTAATTAATCCACACAGAATAAGACACCTTCGCCCTGTTGTGAACATATACACACAGGCACAAACACCCACATTCTCACTTTACAATCCCCCCTCGGTCATTAAGTGATCTTACCTCACTTCGAAAGTGTTAATATGGAGATAGATGTAGCGGAAAGCTCAGGAATTACTCATTCAGTGTGTCTACTATTCAGTAACGCTCTTTATATCTTTTCTACCAGACCTTTAACCTTTCTCTTCTAATCTTGTCTCACAGCTCTTACAGTATATATGTATTTTATACATCAAAATGAGTAGCTTTAAAATCATTACTCCGCTATTCTTATGATTTAAAAGTCGTTAGAAATTTGCTCAATGGATTTAATCTGTTACAGAGGTAGCCCGGTTCTTCACGATGCAAAAATGCAATACTACCATTAATAATGTTTCTATGACTGAGTGCTTACACTCAGGCACACTGGCCACTAAGGTTTAAAAGGTGAGTCCAGGTTCAAAGATATCACTATTTACTACTAGTTCTTCCTGTCACTAAAAGGGACATCAAGTCACATGCAACAAATAAATTACTGGTTCTACAAAGGAGTCATACAGTGTGACAGTCCAGGTCCATACAGTGAAACAGTCTATATTCATACAGTAAGACAGTCCAGGTTCATAAATCTGCTTCAGGTATGCATTCAAATTTGTTTTGTAAATATTCGCATCTCATGTTATCTTCAAACTCCTGTGTGTTTCCCAGAGCTCCATTGGAGGCATGCAGCTAATGGAGACTGAATTCTCCAAAATTTTGGAAGAGATGGTGGCCCTTCATCTGCATCACCAGAAGAGCATCCCAGCGTTCCTCTCTGCCGTGACCCTCGACCTCTTCAGCCGACAAACAGCACTCTGAAGTAATTCGAGCCTGACTCAAATGCAAGGCTGTCAAATTTCCGCTTTTTAGCTTAGGTTTTTAATATTTTGTTTTCTGCTGTCTGCTGTAGTGATGCTCTTTCGTCTGAAACATAAACAGAAGACACATTCAAAGAAAGCTGTTTGGTCTCCCTATTTGTACGCTGAATATTTCATCAAATAAATGACGCACAGAGGACACTTGATATTTGAGATCAAGCCTGTAGAGTGTTGGTATAAAACGCATGCAAGTGTAACACACATGAACCAAAACAAAACAAATATTTGTGTGGATTTTTGGCCCTGCAGTAAATGTTTGGATGGTTTTTACTAACGCTGAGTCATTATTGATTCTGTCTTTGTGTTTTCTCTCTCTCTCACTCTCTCTCTCTCGCTCTCTTTCTTCTATGAATGGTTTCTCAGAAGTTTGCTGTTACAACTAGTCCCAAAAATTCCAGCGCCTGACTATATAACTGGATTGAAAATGAGTTTTCAACAGTCTAATTAAGCCACAACATATATATGTTTTATTATTGTAATAAATGATTGAGTGCTTTGAATAGATATTAAGTCTCCATTCTGGTGCTTTCCTTGACTTGGTACAATTTAGAGATAAGTGCCAACTTTGCTTCTCTCACAACACATTAGATGTTCTGACTATCACAATAAATTTGTTCTGTGATTATAACTTCACCAAATTTCACCAGTTTTGATATTTTCCTCAAACTGAGAGAAATTTTGAACTGAATTCGAAGTAAAACTATTTTTAGAAATGAGTTATTTAGAATATTAAAGATAGAAAATGTATGAATTTAGTCATGTTTGTCAAATTAAACTGCTCTGTTTTATTTTATGATTGTAACATGTTTAACAAGTGTCATTTTTAATCACACGTCTTTATTCCATACACGCATCTGCTTTCTCCTCGCCTGCTTCAAGTACATAGGTTGAACACCCTATGTCATAGATTAAGGATTGAACTCCAGATGTGACATAGTTGCCCTAGGGTCTTCAAAAGTCTAAAATTTGATCTGTTTTTTAAGCCTTCAAAAATGCATCTCAAAATACCCTCAAAAAATAAGAGAAAAGATAAATGACAAAAAAATTCCATGGGCAGAAATGACATGCAGTTTTTAAGACACATTTGTTACGGGCATTTAAGTAGACATGCCAGAGCTAGATTAATGGTTTGGAGAATACAAGTTGGCGAGCCAATAAAAATGAGGAGAGAAATGAAGTACGAACAAAGCCACTTATCACAGCACCAATATAAAACCTCCAGCTGGTGTAGGCATTTGTCCCATGAGGGAACTTATTCTCCTGTAAAAAAAAATGCTACATATCGCCCTGTTTTTGTTTTTTTTCACAACTACATTTATTTTCACAACACAGCACATCTTCCACGTACCCCACCTCAGAGGTAATGTTTTCGAATATAGTCTCTCCTATGAATAGACCACTCCTCAGCAGAGTGAAGCACGGTGGCCTTGTCTCTATTTTCGTTTTTAATACAATCATAGCTTCTAACAGTTTGGGCTTGAAAGCAAATGTCTTCAATAGAGCATTTGTTTGTTTGACTGATTTACTGTATACATGTTATAGAGATATACAGCTGTAATACTGACTCGGCCATTGTACCTCTGGAGCATTAAGTACCTTCACAGTGTAGTATTTTCCGGTTTAGCAGCTCTTGTACTCTGATCAGCTTTAAGCTTATAACCACCTGCCTTTGTAGGTCCCCCTTAGTCATGAAAAAATGCTATTTCATCAGCAGTCAAGCTATTTAAAAGCACTTTTTTTTTCACTGAGAAATATATTGTATGAGTGCAATCAACTTTGATTTGATGTAAATTAGAAGTTTATTTACACCAAGCAGATATTGAAAATTACAGCCAAGTACTATTATTGGTCTACTAATATTGTTGGTCACTCTTTTGCCACCAAAGCTGCTGTGACCCGTCATGGCATTAACTCCATAAGACCTGAAAGTGTGAGGTGGTAGCAGCAGATCGTCCAAGTCCTGTAACAATTTCTCAGCCATTTTTGCGTGAGGAAGGGAGCACTATCCTGGTGAAAGACACCACTGCCATTACGGAAAAAAATCTCCATTAAAGGAGATACTTCGTTTAGGGGGGTCATCCATGTTAATCCACATGAACGGCAGTACCCAAGGTTTCCCAGCGGAACATAGCCCAAAACATCAATATGTCTTTCTTGGCATAGGTTCCCCATACGGCATCCCTTGAGCCATCTCTTCACCTGGTAAGATAATCAACGTGTTTCACTTAACCTGTCACTGGTTAAAATGATATGGCTGATTGTTGTATAACGTAATAACGCTCTCATTGTACCTGTGTCTGTACCAAAAAGGAGCTTGTTGTTTGAAGGCGAACAATTTTTTTGGAGGTTCTCTAAAGGATACATTTCTCCTTCTATGAACATCCCAGATGAGTGTTTCCGGAGAACAGTAACTTCATTAAACAGCGAGATAAACACGATGTCCTGGTTTGATGGTTTGCAGCCAAGTCTCTTGGGTCTCATTCCGACTGGTGTTTATACTGACATTAGCAAGGCATAATTCTTCCTCATTCAACTTAATGAAGCAAATGCATTCATCCAATAGAAGTGCAAACTCGTAAGGCCTAAGCAAATTTTACCAAAATAGAATTGACTCATGTTTGACTTCTTCACAGTGCAAGTTCAGGAACCTCCTAGAACATGTATACAGTAAACCAGTCTGCAGGAGCACCAAACAAGACCTACGGTTCTGGAGATACTCTGATGCAGTCATCTAGTCATCACAATTTGACCCTCCTCATTGTCTCAGATCATTATTTTTTTTGTTTTCCTTCCTGCTTCCAGCCCATCAATGTATTGATCAAGATGTTCAGATGCTCTCAGAAATATCCCATCTATAACAGGTACAATTGTAACGAGATAATCAGTGTTACTCTGAATTCATCTGTCGGGGGTTATAATGTTATGGTCGAACAGTTTATTTGTGGTCCCTTCTGTCTTCCACAATACAAAGTTTTGGAATTTCTAAAAATATATTTGTCACGCAAGCACAAAGTATTTTTTTTGGCGTGTAAGACCTCGTAGCCGCACTGTTTACCGCTGAGGGTGCGTGGGCCAGACCGGCTCGATGTGATTGAAATATGAAAACAGACTCCTACCCAGAGCAGCCTCTGTGCCTGGACATCACAGCCTTCAAAACAGCTGTGTACCATTTGCATTCTAACTCGATCAAATCCAGACATCTGTCGCCATATTAATTTGAAATGAAATACAGAAATGAATAAACAAAGCTTTACAGACGCCATAGGAATATCACTTCAACTCAGCTTTTTCTTGTGTTATATAGGAAGTTTGATGCTTGATTTGTCAAACATATTTTGATGTGAAAAAACAGTCTGGTGTCTTGAGCTGTTGTTTTTTTTAATTTGGTCAGCAGAAAACGGCCGATAACTATTACATTTACTAAATAAAAAGTCTAATACACTAATATAAGTATATAATATAATGTATAATAATATACTATCAGGGTTAATTAATTTTGAAGAACTCATCTTAATTCTTCTTTTACCCCCATCAGACCATTAACTCATCTGGCTACGTGGCAAATTAGTTTGCTTGCTCAACAGCCACTATCTACAGGCAGAAAGAGACACCATGTTTAATTGTTAAAAGATTTTGCTTGTAGCCAATTTAACCTATGGTTAGCTCGATTTCAGAATCAGTCAGAATTAACTGACGCACTGGTCTTAAAATTAAAGAAGAGTTTTCTCTACAGGATGAAGCTCTTATTTTCACAATGTGCAGATATTAAACACATCAATTAGGGTGCAATCTTATTAATAAAATCCTCCCTATTCTGAGAGAGGATTCAATTCAACCTTATCTATTTTATCTACATCTGTCTTTCACTACCTGTTAAAATCCAATTTTCTTCCTGCCCCTCATTTTCTCTGCCATACCTGCTTCACTCTGATCCTTTATTCAGCACTTTATCTTTATTTCATCAGCCCATCATCTCTCAGTCAAAAACGATTAGGGCCCCCCAACCCCACTCCCAATATCTCATTAACTACAAATACGGTGGTAGAGCGAAGTTGAAAATGTCAAAAGCGGCGCTTCATTTTTCGGCAGCATACATCAGATGTCGCACAAGAAACACACAACCAGTTCTCACTGGGCAATAAACAATCAATTTTTCAAAGGCATTCTTTTATAAAATTGGGGCAGAAATCATTCCAAGGCATTGTTGAATCATTTAAAGTTATTTGGATGCATATTTAATATATAAAAGAAAATATAGGAGTGGAATTTCTGCTTTATAGCTCTATATTTTACCTGCAGTACACAGAAATATTGATAGGTGCGATTTGCAGAGATGCAACTCCCCTGCTGCAGAGTCTCAAGTACAAATCGGAGAGGCTTATGGGACATAAAGAGAGAAGAAGAGAGGACCTGTCACTTCTTTCTCTTATCGCTCATCACTCCTCTCTTCATGCCTATACCTTTGGCACTGAAGTGTCTATCTAGCCTTTTTTCTACTCACTCAGGAAGCTCAGTATCATTTTCTCACAGGACTCATTCTCTCACTTCATCCTCCGGCTTCTCTCTCTCTCTCTCTCTCTCTCTTCCCTCCTTTTCTAAAATCCCAGCACAGACAGACAGAGCAGATTTTTTTTTTTGAGATCCAAGTTTCTTTTATTTTGCCCTCCCTTAGAGTAAAAGCAGCACATAAGAGACTGACAAGATGTTTGTGGGGCAACACGCTCATGTTTTAACATCTCAATACAAACCAAGCACTTGCAGCATCTGCAATGTTATTAGGATGACATTTAATATTCCCCTTAAATATATATTAAAGGTTCAGTGTGTAAAATGTTGTGGCAACAAACTTCTTTTGAATTGATTGAATATATATTACAAATCAGCTCACCCTTCCCTATATAAGATTCTACGGAGGCCTTCAAGTGTCATATGATGTCATTCAGTTTAATTGCATCCAGTGGCCTGTTAAGTGATGAGTTTCATTTAGGTATATTTATTTAGAATTTGAATTTAGTCATTTATTCTTATGCTAACCTCTCACGTGAAGAACCAGCAGATACTGGAGACTCTGTCCCTGACGACTCCTGACGACTCATACCCGCCCACATTAGCCAACTGCCTCTCTATGTAGCAGCATCTACTGGAGGTTTAAAATCCCTGACTCCCAACCATTCAGTTATAACTCAAGAAACCTCTTGAACCTCTTTCCGAAGCAGAAGTCCAGTCGCTTCGGATTCAGTCCACATGTATTAACACTTAGAGAGTGATGTAAAACCAAAAGACAACAACAGAAGGAGCTGGGCAGGGCCAAAACTGTATATCTCTGGGAATGAACCTCTGCAGAGCTGCTTTTTTAAATCTTATCCATCATTCAGTTTGACATTTCGGAGTTGCTGCAGTGCTTAATGTTGGGCAAGTGTAATTCTCAACAGTCGATGCCTCTAATCCCCACTCACATACAGTCTATACTGCTCACCAGTGGAAATGCAGGCAGGTCTCACGGCAGACTCCAATATGGTTGCCAGACCAGGAGAGTGACAGTTTGGCCAATTAGGGCGCTTTTAATTTGCACCGCCGTGATCTCCCTTCTTAGCCTCTGTAATCTGGGAGCTTGTGTGCTGGTGCAGGAAGGATTGCGGGTGTGAGTTTCTGTTTTTTCAGTTCCGTGTCACCTTGTGTGATAATTTATAAAGGTGAGATAGTTTGATGAAGGCTAAATGTCAAAATTACTGTCAGTTAGACTCACTCAAACTTTGCCCTCTATTCTGTTTATTTGCTCTTTCATTTATTTTCACGAGCATACATACATTACATTTCAACATCCTGCCCCCACGTTGTTCTGTGTTTGGCTCAAATTTCTCCTTTATTCCTCACATTGTCGCAGTTCCGGGACAACAGTCTCGTTCTCCATAGCTTGGAAAGGTGTTCAAAAATAAATGGAATTAGCTTAGTTTTTAAAATATATTAGTTGAGAAAATCTTCCCTGTCCTCTTGATGTTTTAACCAACCTCATAATAACACGTCTGTTCACCTGTCAGCGAGCCTCGACCTTTCCACAGCGTTCTCCCATTTACACCGTACATTATTACTGCTGCTTGGCCTCTGCTTATTGTGTGGTTATATTAATTACATCATTATTTACTATATTAATACAGTGTTGAAAATGTTTCACCTTATCAGTCTTTACATCGTGCTTCATCAAGCCTCCTCTTCCTACAAGCTGGCCCACATTAGGCTGTGATCTTTAATAAAGACAGCAAGCCTAACTCCCATTTATAAAAGACTGTTATTTCAAAAAGACAACCCCAGAGGCTACAGGAGAAATCAAAACTCTGAAAATGAGCAACAAATTCCGTCTTCGGTCCTCTTTTATCCTCCTTAGCCACTTATACTTAATCCAGTTTTTTCCCTCAGATGGCAGAGACATGAAGATGTCTCTGCCATCCTCCATCCTTGCCGGAGGTGCCATTGTAAATGCCATGTGGAGAGTGAAGAAAAGGGGTTATTGTTTGTGCTTAGGGAGGCCTCTTTGTGCTCATGAAGGCACAAGGTCATACAGTTTTGGAGTGACAAGGGGTAACCGGCAGCACACAGACACATTAAAGGGAGATGTTTTGGTCACCGCTCCAGCTTTGACGTGTTTGACAACTACTTGTGTTCCCGACTGGCACAGGGGAGAGCTGGAGGCTTCTGCCATGCATCAGACTGCTTTGATAAGACCACATCTAGAAAGGGCAGGTCTGAACCGCACAGCTTCACAACTAGACATAATGCAGGCTCTCTTGTAGCACTAACACCAGAACTTGTTTGTCTGCCCTTTTCAACTTTATCACTGGGTAGAGGACTGAAATCTTTCATTCTGCTGGCCAGGAGTGCTCTTTAATAAGCTGCTCCACATCATGGCTGCATCATGGGGATTTCTGTAAATATCATGTGTAAGGGGTTCAGTAGGATCTATCACAACAAATGGATTTTCATTATTGCATATGAAAATCCAACAAGTGAGCCCCCCACTCTTCATTCATTTATCATGACTGACTGGATATTATATTTTTCATTTTTTGGGGTGAGTTTTTATGTTGTTTTGTGCTCTGTGGATGGATTTGTGTCAGAGTGACTGTGTATGTGGGTATTTTTATTGATACTTGTTTTTATTGTTTGAATGTTTTAATTTGTTTTTCATCATGCACTCCATCTTTCACTTTATTTTTTATCTTACTCCGTATGGCATGCTGTTGTAACAAACCGATTTCCCCCCTTGGGGTATTAATAAGGTGTTATTCTATTCTATTCTATTTTATAACATAAAAAGTATTTTTGTGACCTTACTATGAACCCTTCATATCAGCAAAATATAGATACTGATCATAATATAAGTATAACCACCTGGCTTATATTGGATAAGGTTCTCCCTTTAGTGGAGGTGGGACCCCACAAGACATCTGAGGGTGTGCTGCGATGCAATTTACACACTTTATTATCACTTTTACCCATCCCTGTGGATCAGTGGGCAGCCCCTTTTACCCACCTGGAACCCTATCACGAGTAGATGGCAGGGACAGCCCAGGGATTGAAGCAGTGACCTTACATTTGGACAACCACTCTACCTCTTGAACTATAGCCGCCCATCTGATGCAACAACTTTTAAGCAGATGTTTTAGAAGAAGGAAGAAGAAATCCTTTATTGATCAGATACAGCCATACACAGTACGACGTAGTGAAATTATTTCTCTGCATTTGACCCATCGCTTTACGTCCTATTATGGGTCAGGTGGGACCACGCTTCAACAGTCAGTGTCTAGCTTTGTCAAACTTATTGGGTTTGATTTAAGATTTGAAGAACAAATGAATAACATTTAAATGGTTACTAGTGACTGTAAAATAGTATTTTTGCTTGAAACGCCCGTCACTAATGATGACGTGTCCATTGTAGGATACACAGGTCAGATTGGGTATGTCATATTATTATTATCCACAGCAGAAACTCCTTTTTGACAGGAGACTTTCTGATATACATGTATTTGGGGATTACTGTAGGAACAAAAAAGCACATGCAGAAAATATGCAATCTAAACCAGAGCCACTCTGCTTGCATACTAAATCAAACCCAGAATAATCCAATTTCAGTTTTAAGATAAGATTGTGTTGAAGGGGTTTCGTACACTCACATTTACTATCATCTTGCAGCACAATTAAGTGAACCTGTAGGCGATGAAACCGACCTCCACAGTCAAAAAACAAAAAAAAACAAGAACCAGCAGCATATCTTCTGGGATAAATTAACCCTTCAGGAGCCCAATCCTATTTCATCCTGGAGGAAAATCATAGCTCCAGTTTGACTCTGGCGAGGTTCATTGTTCCTTATCTTTAAACTGCTGGAGAACAAGTAGCCTTGGGCCTGATGATGGGCCGCTTCTATCAAAACTGCAAGAAGAGAACATGTCCTTTGGGTCCTTCATTATCTTCCCATGTCATATCTGTTCTTAGCGATTCTAACCCAGGGCAGGTGAAGCTCCACTGTTACATCATAAGTCCTCCTTGACCTCCTCTTCGCTGTCATGCCTCAAATCTCTCGCCAACTCAAACTTACATAGACAGTGGATCTCTCTGTGTAGCCGCGAGCTCTTCTTCTGTGGTGTGAAATTAAGCACCAACAGAAGCTAAGAGAGTCAGACAGTCGTTTTGAGATGTTGAATAGTTTAATTTGAAACTTTCATGGATCTGACTTAGATCTTTTTAAGGACTAAGATTTTGACACCTCACATTACGGTTAACCCACAGTAGCTTTTTGAATCCTGCTATCCCGCTGGATACTGTGTTTAATTTGACCATTCTAGGTTACTCTCCCAGTTACAAATTATTCCCAGTGGCCATTCAAGGTAGTGCAGCAGCATTTTTCCCCTCCATCCAAGAAAAATTATTCCTATAGACTACAATCTAAAAAGTAGGATGGAATATTAGGGCCAGGCATAGGGAAAAAATAGGTGGAGGAATTTATTTTTTTAGATTTCATTTTGAAAAAAGTCAAAATGTCGAGATAAAAGTCTAACTAAATCAAAGGAAGAATTTTATTTTATTTTATTTTTCACTTCTGTGTCTCTGTCAGGGTGCAGTTGCTCCTAGAATTCTCCCAATTGCCCTGAAGTAGTCTGTTAGTACTTTTACATTGTTTGTTCTGTAGGCCTCCATCCCCACAACATAGCGTCTAAAACCATCAAAACAACCATTAATGGCAATGCGGTATGGCTTCAGCTGGACATATGAATCCATCTTTAACCTCTGATTTACTTAGATTATCTTCTCAACATTTCATATTTATACTCGAAATTCGATTTTTTTTTTCTCAAAATTTAATTTGAAAAAGAAATCTTCCTCCTCTAATTTATTATTTTCTTAGTCCTGGCCGTAATATTCCATGAAGTCAGGTCTTTAACGGCGTTTACAGAACCTTTATTGCTGAATTCAGACTGAAGGCAATGCAAAGTTGATGTTCATCAGCAAATAATAGGACATTTTATTATTCATGTAATTTATATAATCATTTCAAAAATCTGCCTGACACTGAAACGCAAACCCCCCACATATCTGGAGGTCAGTAAAGCATCGATGCTGAAATGGAGGAGATGCGGAAGTAGATGGAAGAGCTTCTCTGATCAGCCTTTGTTTTTTATTTAAGGTTCTTGTATATCCGAGTGTTCACAATACTTCAATGAGTGACGCTCGCAAGTAAAGCAGCAGGAATGGAGCAACGCAAATATTTGGTGCGTTTGGTTTGATGGCAGCATTATACTTCAAAAAAGGTCCGTTGTTACAAGTACAATGAAATTTTATTTAACGACGGGGATGGAGCTTCTTAAGATCTGCAAATTTTATTGTATCTTCATTCTCTTCATTGGTGACCTACCAAAGGGGTTCTAGGGAAGGACAACAAGTGAAGCAATGTAAGGGTCATGGGTGGCCTAGGCTCATTGATTTTCAAGGAGAGCGGAGGCTGATCAGACAGAGGAGCCAGTGTAGCACAATATTCCTTTAGTATACTATGATGCCATCTGTATTCAGCCTCAGTAATTAAAGTTCATGTCTCCTGTGTTGACGATCATCGAAAAGTTGCCATTACTGAAAGCTGCTTCTAATTGCCCGGCACCATCAGAACAAATTATTCCAAATACTACGCTGATGACACGCAAATCTACATAAAAACTTACACATGTTCCTCCCCAGCTTCTCCATCCTCATCGTCATCATCATCTCCCTTGTCAACTCTCCGCGCCTGTCTGGAGGAGATAAGCGTGTGGATGAAAAACAACTTTCTCTAGTTCAACAGCTACAAATCCAAAGCAATTTTAATTGGCATCCCTCATCAGACCCAGTCTTCCTCCAGAACCAGAATTACCTTCTCTGGTCACGACATTCCCCTCTCTTCATCAGTCACCAACCTTGGCGTAAGATTCGACCCTCAACTCACTTTTGAATCCCACATCAAACACATCTGCAAGATCTCATTTCACCATCTCAGAAATATTTCCAAACTCCGTTCTTCACTCACCATGAGTGATGCTGAAAAGCTGGTCCACGCGTTTGTCTCTTCCAGACTAGATTACTGTAACGCACTTCTAATCGGGATTTTAATGTTGTGTTATATGAGCTACATAATGAAATATTTTGACCACTGTGCACACCTTTAGTTGAATCCATATACAAACAAAATGTTTAACTTGCATAAGTGATTTTACTGAGAGTTACAAAGCACCACTGATCTGCTGTTTGCCCCAGAGTCTAAACTGACTGCCAGGAAATCTAATGGTGAGAACAACAACTGATTCATCCTGCTTCAAATCTCTAACTAAGCTCAGCTAATCACCTCACGGTTATGACTTTTTTCTTAACTCAAGCTACAGAGCATAATTACAAAAGTTAAATCTAGACGAAAACAAATTTACATTAGATTCCCGGTTTATGTCACTTCAATCATTTTGTTCAGGCTAGATACAAAGCACATGCCTTGTGAACACTTGATATGTGAAATTTTCAGTAGCCCACGAAGAACACATTATAACACGGTTCCCACGAAAGGTGCAGGTTCACCATTTGGCAAGATTGGCATACAGCACGATGTTTATCGCTTCTGTTAAATTGTGCTGTCCATTTATCAGCCAGCATTTCAAACTATCAGTTTTATCAGATACTCACTAATACCTTTGTTCTTTGATACTGCCCTTTATCAGAATCAGAAAACTATGTATTGCCAGTTCAGTGGGCCTCATTAACCAACGGTTCTTACCAAGAAATAGGTTCATAGATTCTGTTCTTAGGTAAGAACAGAATCTATGAACACTCAAGAACACACTTTTGAGTGATTTCACTTTTGTGAAAAACAATTGTTTATTGTTTCTTTTTCAATTGTTGTATATTACAGAATTTTAAATTACGATAATATGTTTTCCATTTATAATGATTTAGAATAATTATAATTTTCATTATTTTACCAAGCATTATGGTATTTTAAAATAAATAAACGCTGTACAACAGACTTGCTGTTCAAGTTCGACCACAAACAACTGATCAGTTGTAATTAAAGGTTTTAAAATAGACTTATTAGGCTTACAACTAATCAAAAATGCATTACTTTAAAAACAAACGTTTCAGTGTGTATCTTTTTAATTTTTCACGTCTTTCATTAGTTTCTTTAAGGGTGATGAAAGATGAAAGTTTTGATGCAGTCTGTGAAAGAGTCTGAGATCAGACGTGCAGCGGCGCGTCAACGCGGGTCCTGGAAAGTGTGACGCAACAGGAAGGCGCTGGCTGCGCTTTTGTGTTTCACAAGTTGTTAAAACTCAAATTTTACATCGAAACAACTTTTTTTCCACTTCTTCATTGACTGTAACCTTTTTGTGTTATTTACATCTACTACTGACACTACTAAATAAGACAGCCCATTTGCTGTCAGCTCCTACAGAGCTGTACTGTCTTTGTACTTTTGCTTTGGCAAAAATTAAAGACAACTGCGTTGCTCTACTCCCCAATTACAAAAAATTTGGCATTTAAAGAAGGCTTCATGAATCTGAGATCTGAGACGTTTTTTCTTTTAGGAGTCTTCTTAGGAAGAAATTCAATAAAACTCTAAAAAAAAGATGTTTATCATTTACTCCATTTATTGCCAATTAATAACCATCTTCTATTTTAGGTGCACATAAATAACTCTATAAATTTAAGTAAATCTGAGAACAAACCATTACAATAAGAGAACCATCTGAGAACGAATAATCACTCTTAATATCTTACTTTATATCTTACAACATAAACAAATAAATAACAATTTCCATATCAAAATAATTTCCATTTTGTATGAATTAATATTCAAAATAAATATATTATGCTTATGCTCACTCTATTACATATTTTAAAAATAAATAACTGTTAATAAATTACTATTACAGTCTTTTGGTTCAGACACAAGGTCGGTAAATTATATGAAGCAGTGGATTCATCGGTTCTCTACTGAGCCCTTGAGAAAACAAATATATCTCCTCTGCGCACACGATAAATTCAGGAAAGGCCAACCTGTTCTTCAAAAACCACTTGTGTAGCTGCGGCCTTTTGTCCTTCAGTGTGTCCAGCAAATTGTGGGGTTGTGCAACAGCTTTAGCTCATGACCTCCACTCACAGAGAGAGTCATGTTTCGGTCAGCTGCAATGTGTTCCAATTGTTATGAAAAAGTAAATCTGTTATATACAGTAGAGTAGAGGCAGGATGGAACACTGAGCTGTAACAGGCATAAGGCAGAACATTTTCAAATGTACAATCATTTAGATGCCTTGAGCTGCTGTTCCAATAATTGTAATTCTAACTTCCATCTGGTAACACTGGTTGGTATTGTGTATTTGTTTTGAATAGATGAAAGTAGCATGCGATCGGTCCTCCTTGTGGTGTGTTTTTCATAAATGTCATGATATGACAATTCAAAGTCAAAATAAAACCTTTCACGCCTCGTTCAGAATTATATGTTCTATGATGGCTTTGTTTATCAATAGACGCATATGAATAAACAGTGATTGCTTTTGTGTGCACAAGATAATAGGTTGTGCCCTGAATTTATTTTTCATCGAGGACTTCAGGGGCTCTGTAGTTAGCCTCTCTTTATCATTCAAATAGATTCACAGCAGCATCTCATTAAAAACACTTTCTCAAGTTTAACTGACAAATAAATGCAAAGTGAAATAGTTTATTTGTACCTACTTGTTTATTGTTTGACTATGGTCGCGCCGTCATTGCTCATTCCGTAAGAGTTAGATATTGTTCATTATGAAATGACAATTGTGCCTATAAGTTGGAGAAAAAACAGCAGGAGGGCAGTATTACAGGAACTATGCCTGTGGTGTGAATTAAACTGTGCATGTCAAACTGACACTGTCTTTATTGGGAAATTTGAGAGTCAAAGGTCACAAAGTATGGCCAACTATGATGGATGGAAGGAAAGAACGACTAGAAAATAAGATGCAGCGGCAACACACTACTTACAAGTTGGTGAAACCAGCGGAGGCAATTCTCAGAGATTTTCTTCAGACTTAATTTTTTTTATTTCACAGAGAGGGGAATAGTATGGGTAGCAACACAGTTCATAAAATTCTCACAAGAAACTTGTGTCTCAAAGGGTGATGTACTGATTAATGAATGCATTCCTACTTAAACCCATTGATATTTACCAGACAGTCGAGGTAACAGCAGCTGAAATAACCACCATTTACCGTAATGTGCAGTTCTCCCATCATCCAGTTAAACAGGCTTTGGTAGTAAAGCAGCACCTTGAATTTAAAGTCTTGAATTAAGTGAATAATTTCTGCTGAATTGGTTCATGTTATACTTAAGTGTGTGGTGGTAGGAATACCTTTGATGAATAAAAAAGTTCCTTGATCTAAATTTATTATTTAATTTGTTATAAATTCTACTCTAGACTGGACCTGTATTGGACGCCCCTAATAAAGCATCAGTAGTAAACTGGAACATGGAAGCCAGTTCAGCCAAAGGTCTGTTCTGTTATATCACACACAGTTGAATCAGATTCCCTGTTGAGAAGAGGAACTGTGTTTTAACTGTTAATTTAATAGACATGGGGAATACAAGAATTTTAATGTACATAGACCTTAAGAAATGTGAAACCCTTCGGTTCTTTTATTATCTTACTGTATTTACAGTACTGTATTTACAGTAAGATAATGCCAAAAAAATGAAGTCTTATTTTTTAAAAAGATAGACATTGCATTAAAAATGTAGACTACTGCTCAGTGTTGATGTATCTACTTGTCCTAGGATCCTTGAGCAAGACTCTGAAACCCTAGCTCCCCAGGCGCTTCGACGTGACCGCCCACTGCTCCCTCGGGGATGGGTCAAATGCAGAGAAATAATTTCACTATGTTGTACTGTGTATGACTGTATGTGATCAATAAAGGATTTGTTCTTATCCCACATAAAAATACTTTTTATCCCACATTTGGTTTGGCGGGATCACCCTATGATGAAAAACCCAGTAGTTAGATATGCAATTATCTTTCCTTTGTCTGAGATTCATTCATTTCAGATATTTGTGCTTCTTTTGTAACTGGAGAGTCAGACGGGATTAAAATGTGTGAAAAGTGCAAACATGAGGTTTTGCCATATGTTAAAAACACTTACCTGTTATAAAGCTTCACATTAGCAGTCTTGCTTTTATTACGATTACTTTTATGTCTATCTAATGTATTCTGTTCTTTAGGAAAATAATCCATAACTATAGAAAACAACAACTTAACAGTCACCTCTTAATAGAGAACTTTCAATAGACTACTTTGTGGGCTGTCGGAGTCTATTGGCGACAGAGTGATTGACGGACATGTTTGTATGTATTCCAGCATTACTCGCACATTTAGACCTCCCATATGTTGAGATGGAAGAAGAAAAAAAATCAGAAATGTCTCAAAATGTTACCTATTTTTTCCTCCAAGGAAAAGTAGTCCATACAAATAAAATGCTTATAATCGTCTGATAAATGTGATTTCTCCAGGAAAGGAGACAGTCAAGCAAAAGCTATTTTATTGTGCTCATATAAATTTGTCGACAAGAAAATATATAAAGAAAGCCTCTGAGGGATCCTATGGCAGAGTGTTTTCTCACTTCTTCTCTCACTTACTCCTGAGTCGTTCACTGGAATAATACAACACAAGCCTCCACTGAAAACTTCCTTGCAGCATACCTCCATTGTTATTAGTCTGTTGTCAGTAGGAACTCCATTTATTTCCACTCTCTAGGCATTGTTTCAAAAACACAGTTTCTCCTCATCATGTTTCAGAGAATAGCAGTGGTGCTTAGGGTCACCACTGACTGGTGCCCAGACTGTCAGCTGGCTGTTGTTCTGGTTTAAGATGAGCTCCGCTATTCTCTGATACGGGATACATTCAGGCCATTATTGTTAATAAATAGAACAGGGTACCACTAAGCAAGAAGACTACCCTCATAAAGGATTTGTAAATAGGTTATTATATGTCATTTATACACAGTAATAAACATGTAATAACGGTTTTCAGCACAAGGTGCGAGTTCAGTCTGTGACAAGAGTGATATTCAACAGCATTTTTTATCACTTCTGTTAAATCCATTTGTCTTGTCCTTTTATCAGCCAACGTGTCAAACTGTCAGCTGGATCAGATATTTGCAAATGTGTTTCTATGATTTAATTAAGGATATTTGGCAGCACCTCCTTCCGTGCATTTGATCTGGTTACTACCATTATCAGAATCGGAAAACTGTCTTAGTCAAAGCAATTATGGGCATAAATATAAAAAACAAGCTTAAAGACAAAACTCACAACCTTTCCAAAATTGAATTATCTTAGGAATCATAAATAAATGCTCACAAAGCACCTGAATGAAAACAAACTGTTTCCCTGTATGAAGCCAAGCTGTTTGACTGTATGAATTCTTAAGGCAGCTAGTTGTAGTAGAAATATTAGTAGTAATAGTAGTAGTAGTACTGAAGGAACTATAACAGAAGTACAAAAATATTTGGGGCAAATTGGCTACAGCAGCTTTAATCTAGCCGTAGAAGTAGTGATTTTTTTTTGTGGCATGAAACTCAATGACTTAATGACATGTAACATAATAACTTTCTTTTGGTGCAACTTGATGGCTTTGATATGTAACTTTATGTCTTTGTGACATTTAAATTGATGTAAACGATGGCTTTGACATATGACTTGATGTCTTTTCAGTCTTTCATATGTGACTAGATATACTGTATAACTGTCGAGTATGCGCATTGAAAGTTGCCACATTCCCTTGCTAACAGAATTAGCTCATTGTGAGAATTCAAATAGTGTCCTATGAGATGTTTTTTTTCCACTTTATTTACAATTTTGAATACCGTTGTGCAAATTATTACTAAAACGGACAGCAAATTAGTCCCAATCAAGCTGCACATTTTGATGTATAATTTGCATAAATGCTGTAAAAGTTGTAAAACTACAAACATTGCAAAATAACGGTTTGGAAGAAAAAATAGTGAAAGAATGCGGAATAGTAGTCAGTTTGTTGAGTGCTGACGATTACAGAATTATAAATCATTTATAAACCTGTTATATCAGAAGTCTTATTGAAATGTAGTACCCAGAACAGAGAGAAAAAAGAACAATAGTTTAATACAACGCTACATTGATAATACTGTTGATGAAAGAATGCTCAAGCAAGGCTTAAGAATCAAGCAATTAAAAAGTCACTGTTCATTCCTGCAGTCAGGAAAGAACAAGTAATGAAATCAGGAAATTGTTAAATTTTCAAAGCAATGTTGAAATGAAAGAAAATTTAATGTTTTAAGGCTGTTGTTTAGTTAAAGCCACAATCTGGGACGTGAAATGCAGAAACAACCACAGTGCATCAGTATCATTTTGGGATTAGAGTTTTTTCCTGCGGCTACAGAGGAACCATGTCATTGCTGCCGCAGCACATTGGGAGGAATGTCTGCCTTTTTTTAACCAGACAAATAACTGTGTTTTGCAGAATTACAAAAACCTGTATGGATTTCACCAACCCACAATTATGGCTTTAACTGGGATTAATAACTTGAGCATCCTGAACTAGTTATATCAGACAGAAAATGATTTCAAACGTTTCCATTCCCAGTCAAACTTGTCACTATTGTGTTCATTATTTTTTTCAAGGAGTTTATTCTATTTCAACTCCGTTGAATGTTGCTGAAACATTTATTCAGTCGACACAGTTGTGAAAATGAGGCTTGTACACACAGATTTCAAAGCGACTGAGATTGTTGTACTTTTAATGCCAGCCCACTAGTGGCATCAATTTTAAATTAATAGCACAGGAGATGACCAACCAGGAAGTGTCGATGAACTCCGTTTATCCCAGTGGTGGCGTACAAACTCTCAGTTTACTGCGGAGTCTGCAGCACAAAAAAATCCAGACATTGTTTTTGTTTTCGTTCGGTTCACGTGTGGCTTTTATGCCTGGTTCAGACGACATGCTTTGTTGTCTTCAACAGTGGTCTTTCGATATCCACCATGTGAGATATGGCCATCACAGAGCCATACATTTGTGCTGTGTCGTGGACAGGAGGCTGACAACACCACATGTTTGACACCGTTTACGTTCATTCACGTAAAATCTTTTGACGTCACTGAGAAGGTGGATCAATAATGTCTACAGAAGCACTTTGTGTTTTGGTCAACACCGCACCTCTTTTATTACTCTGTTATGGTATTCCTTCAATGAAACACCTAAAAGACAGAATATCCTGACATATTTCTCAGCCACAAAAGGATCCCAAGCCAGTGTACTTCTAATGCCCGTCCCAAGCCCGGGTCAATAGAGAAGAGAAGATCTGCTGTGGCGACCCCTAAAGGGAAGAGCCATAAGAAGAAGATCGTTGCCACATATCAACAAGGCTTTCTCCTTTATAGTTTCTCCATGTAGCACCGGTAACAGACTCTAATCACCGTCATGTTTGTTTTCACTCAGACTCTCTCACATGCTGTCTAATAAGCTAGTCTTGTCCGACTTGTGTTGTGTTGCATCCCTAATGACACATATCTATTTGTTCATATATCATACTTCTTGACCAGATCATCATACAACACCCCCACATTCGTGCCCGGTGGAAGGGTTTTGTTTCGAGACGACCGGAGCGATTTAAATCCAGGCTAGAATCGTGTCGTCTGAACCAGGCATTTGGCTGAAATTGTAACAGCAATGAGTGAAGTAGTGTGTGACGTTGCTGTGTTCAAAGAGCTGCGTTTTGCCAGTTCATATGGGGACAACGGTGGCCTTTTTTAAAAGATTACATTCTGAGACCTGTTCTCAAAATTTTTCAGTTGTCGGGTGAATAAAAGGCCAAAAAAGGTTCACCATTTTAATGCAAACCTGTTTAGTGTAAATAGTCCCTAAAATACCTAAGTAGGTGTGATTTAGTCAAAGATGGCTGGACTACAAGCTTGTTGTCAATCCAAAATCCACTGATTTGAAATATTCCTGTGGCTGTCCTGAAGGACTATAGGTTGTAGCAGAGTTCTGTAGTCAACGCCATCAGAACAACATCTCCTCTTTCAGCTTCCAAAATTTAGATTCTCCGGATGTTGCGGATAGATGTAGTCTCTTTTCACCATGCTAAAACTACTAATCACATTTTACAGCAGAAGTTGTTGGAAGAGAAACCTTTTCGTCAATAAGGTTAATCCCCTCTTTTAAATGACTTTTGGTGAATTGGCAACACAAACCGATGTGAGGAAAGTCTTTAGTAATTACCTGGGACAGATTACATTTGAGAAAGATAAGTATTATCTCTAAATGAGACAATGACTGGCCATTTGAACAGAGATTCCTAGAAATAGGAGGAGGCTGAATACAGTTTGCACGTCTGAACAGAAAATCCAGCTACTTAACAGTATTGATTTGTCAATGAGTACATTCATCTGTTTGTGGTGGTGTGTGTACTTGGATGTGTGTAGCTATAAAGGTAATGATGGTTGTGGGTTCCGGGTCATGAGCTATCAGGGTCAAATTACTACCACAGTACTTTGGTCTTAGAAATGGATAGATCGGGAATGTTGAACCAATGGTGGTGGATCTCTTTGTGCAAAATTGTTCTGTTTTGATGCATGTTGATGTGACTGAGAGGAGGTCAGTAAATAGTAGTATTTGAAATAATTTCAAATAATTCTTTGTAATTTATCAAGTTGGCACAGCGGCACCACAGTGGAACCAGAAGACACAAAGAAAAGGGAGAAGACAAAAATAATTAGCAATAAAACACAGTGGATTTTACAGTGTAAGGAAGCCCATAGTTTTTGGGTCTTTTCCTTATAGTCATTTTTTGATTTTGAACAGTGCAGATATGTATCCCTACGGGAATTGAAGACATTCATTTTGAAGATTAGAATTTTTTTTTAAGTTCAGTTTTCAAAATCAAAAACGTACCGTCGTAACTGACCAGGTAGGTAACTAACTCGAGGTTATATTTTTTTTTCTGAAAAGTCTGAAAGGTTTCCAAACCCCCTGTTGTACAAACAAAACAGTCACCTCTGTTGCAAATATAGATCTTTTCCCTCTCGTCTGTACAGCGTTGCCTCTTCGGGAGGAGGAGGAGCAGATGTAGCGGGTTCAAAAGAGAAAGGACACGCTTGTTTTTGGCCCAGCAGAGAGCACATTCCTCCTGGCAGAAAAGAAAAGTCACGGGGCTTTGTCCATCATATTGTTGTTGTCCATCATATTGTTGTCTCTGTTGGTATGCACTTCTCAGCAGAGAGGTTCAAAAGAGTTGAAACACAGTCACACGACGGAGCCATGCCATATTCAAATGAAAGAGTATTAATGCTGAAGAATAAGAAGAAGACCAGTAATGTATTAAGAATACTTAATAGTAGTAACATATCATTCTATATATTTTTTTTAATTCGGAATATAAAAACAGTTGTAAGGAGAAATTGGTACAGAGTAGGGCTTCTAGTATACCCTGGTTGATTTGGCACATTATACTCACTCTCCATCGAGAGCTACCTACTCTTTCTTAACACATTTTAATATCACTGTTGCCCGGCCACCCATCCAGATTTTTTTAATTGAAATCTTCAAAATATAGGCCTAACCAAGGGTGTACTGCAAAAACAACTACCCTAGCAAAACAAAAGTCATGACCAATCCTCCAGCATAGAGAGGATGGATTCAAAGCATAGCAATACTTGTCAGGATGGGTTGTCGGGCAACTTTTAAGGTTTCTGTCTATTGAATGTTTTTTTTTTTTTTATTCAAAACTTAGTACAAATAGCTACATAAGTCTGAGCTATTATTGTCATTACATTACAAAAAAGGAACTCAGTCTCTCTAGTGGTTGTGACGTTTTTTGTTGTTATGTTACGATATGGTATGGTAGAAATAAACGTTTGTTGTGTGAGGTGTGAAATGTTTGTAGATGTATGATTGTGTAGAATTTGTATGTCTGTGTGTATGTGTGTGTGTTTGTGTGTCTGTGTGTGTCTGTGTGTGTGTGTATTTACAGGCCACTTTTGAAGCTGTATCAATATGTGTTACACACTTATGTGTTACTTTCTATCTTCTAAGTATTAGCGGTGTCTGGATGTAGGATCAGGTCTTCTGCTGGGCCGAGACACCTTTCCAGTAGTCCAGTATGTCATGAAGATCTTCATCCTTGGCAAACTGAACCTTTCGCCTCAGCGCGTGCCCTGCTGCAACGTATCCTTCATCCTCCATGGAAGCCTGCCGGTGCCTCTTACGGTGTAGTTTGAACCGCTCCCACAGGCCCAGGGTTGGGGTGCAGAGGAGCCCTTCCTCTTCCTCGTCTTCCTCTGGGCTTGAGCAGTAGCTAAGATTGTGGTACTGGGGTGAAAGAGGGTAATGCGGTGAGAGCTGGGAGTAGGCCAGCTCCCGCTGTTTGGCCTGCCTGCTGAGGGTGAGGGGGTCTAATACAGAGGGCTTATGGACTCCTGGGTGATGGTGGAGATCCTGCAGGATCTGGGGGTGGTGTTGAAGCTCCTGGAGGTGCTGCTGGGAGCCGGGGTAGGAGTGGCGGTGTTCGTTGTATTGGCGGATTCTCTGTGCTTCTGCTCGTAGTATAACCGCTGCTGGAGTGACTGTGCGGATGGACTCTCCACCTCCACCGCCCCCTCCCCTCTCTCCTCTCTCTCCAGGTGAGGTCCTCTCAATATAACGGGTCTCTGATGAGTGGTATCCGCCCTCTGAACGGAATGAGCGAGGGCTCCTGGCAGAGCCTGGAGAAGAAGAGGTACTGGGCCTTTTGGAAGTTGGCGGAGCCTCCATGCTGTGGTGTCGCTGCAGCGAATGATGGTAACTCCTGCCCCTATCGTCTCTTCCTCCTCTTCCTCCCTTATACACCGGGGAAAGAAACTCCCCTCCTCTCTCACCTCTCTCTACTTGTTCAGACAGAAGCACCAACTGTGGCTCGGCAGTAGAAACAGCCCCTCCACCAGCAGAAGATGGGGATTTGATCCCTTGTTGAAAGGAGGTAGACTCAGATTTGAGAGCATCTATACAGTTGTTGATAATCTGGTTCACCTTATCAACTTCTTTGGCGATGGTCGAGATCTCAGCTACTGAACCCTGGGGATTTGCTTGTGGCGACATTTCTCTTTCTCGCTCTCGTTCTCTGTCCCTCTCCCTCTCCCTCTCCCTCTCAATGCCAGAACCTCTCACCTCCATGTAATTTAGTTTGGCAGGCTTGTGCGGTGGAGTTTCTATTACCTCCTGCAGCTTGTATGGATCTATCTCACCAGCCTGAGGAAGGTAGGGCATTCTGGACAGACTGTCCCCAACACCAAGCTTCTGGGAAACAGATCCTCCACTCCCTCCCTCTATGTCCCCTTCTCCACCATACTTAAGCTCTATCAAAGTTCTCTGAATCCTGCTCATCTTCCTCTCTTTCTCTTCCATGATTCTCTTCTTCCTCAGGCAGTGGACAACTAGGCCAAGGAAGATTAACATGCCAAAGAGACAGCCAACAATAGTCATAATATAGTGGGTGGCTGATGATGGATTGTCCGGCCTCTCGGCCCCGGCCCGACGGCCGGTGGAGATGGTCAGGCAGGTATGGTTGAAGCGCAGAGAGTTCCGTATAGAAGCCACGCAGTATGTGTAGTCTGTGTTTGGTTTTAAGTTCTTTAGCTCAATATCTTCTCTTTGATTCTTCAAATTCTGGATGTCTGTGAAGAAACTATTGTTATAAAGCACCAGGATGTACATTTTCCTATATGGATGAGGGATCTGAACTGTGATTACAGCACTTGAATGTTGCACCTGTTTTAACATCATCATGGGATTGGGGTCAGAAATGATTGGACCTAAGTTGATCACTTCATCAGGAGGGGTCCCAGAAGAACAATCATCCAATCCGCAGGGGGAGGCAAAATCTGGGGGCAGGGTGGTCAAATCTGCAACGCCGATGGCGTAGAAGGGTGTCACGTTTCTCCCATCGTCTATACATACTACGCTGAGCACGTGCAGAGCGTTGCGTTGGGTTGGCATGCGAGGGTTCTGGCTCAGGAGGTTATAGCCAAAAAATCCTTGAGGGGAGTCGCAAACCATTCTCTCACTGGTCCGGTTGGGGAAGGCAGAGAGCCAGCGCAGGAACCCCAGCAGCTCACAGGAGCAGTTAAAGGGGTTGGTGTAAAGTTCACAGGTAGTCAGCTTAGAGAGTCCAGAAAACAAACTGCCATCCAAAACCTGGATCCTGAAACGAGATAGAGGTACTGCTCATAACACTGTTGGACACTGTAAAACATTATTGAAAAATGTCTTTTTAGTCTATGTATTATCTTATCTTCTCCAAAAAAAAGCACACTCAATGAACAGAAGCAGCGTCACATATTTGGGTGTATCATGCTAGTATGTATTAAGCCTACAGGTCCTTACAGGGGCAGTGTGTAAAATTAAGCGGCATCTAGTGACAAAGTTTCAGATTGTAAGTTATATAACATATCAGCTCATCAGTTCCTATCGAAGAAACTACAGTGGCCTTTAAGTTTCTGAAAGATGTCAGTGAGTATCTTGTAAAGTGATGAGGACATAAGATAAACAATTTTATTGTAAGTGTGCAGTAAACAAAACTGATTTCCAAACTGAATCGGTCAGGATCCAGGTTAACAATGACCACCACTGGTACTTTTAGCAGCTAGGATTTGCTGTGGTGGCTTTGTCCCTTATTAATTTTTAATACAATCAAAAACAACAGCAAATACCGCTCAATCAAAGAAGGTAAACATGAAGGCCAGATTCATGAAATGGTAAATGGACTGTACTTATATAGCACTTTCCTGGTCTGCTTGACGACTCATGCTCTTTACAGCGCGACCCGGCATTCACCAATTTCACCCAAAAATGTGAAAACCCCTCTCTAGAGTTAGTGTTAATTTGTTGTTTTAGGATACTGTACAAGCATGGGAAAGCAACATGGCAGCCTACACTTTTACTTACTTACTTTTTCTAAACTTACATTACAAAACATTTATTTTCAGCGGATTATATACAAAAAAAAGTTTTTATGTTGTATTCAATTTGTTAAGAGATATGCCTTAATTTTACACATTGCACCTTTAAGCTTTAGCATTGAGAAGCCGTCTGGTGACTGCACTTCTGTCTAAATTCCAAATCTGTCTTTCTAAGCTTGTAACAGTCCTCATGCCGCTGATCTGATCTGATCCAAGTAATCTCCCAAAATACCTTTTTGGAAAATCCCAAAGTAAACAAACCGGTTTAATACAGTTACATTCGGCTTTAAGCAAAAAGATTAATACCAGTTTCAGCACCAAAAGCTAGAACAGGACAGGAATTCCCACTGAGAAAAGTAGGAAATTCAGATTTTATTGAGAGGATGGTTTGATGTGGCTTTACATCTTTGGGTGATTTCTTTCTCCAGGTATGTCCTGCTCAATATCGGTGCAAATGCCGAACATTGAACAAAAATGTTTTGTCATGTTTGGAACATTTTTTCCGCTGATCATTTAGCATTTTCCCCCTATTAAACACAAAAAAAAGGCATGAATAGTTGTTTGCCTTTCTTATGTGTTAAATTTCACGATTGACCACACAGCTGCAGGGCATTGGAGAATCTAATCAATTAACTTATGTTCTCCTAAACCGCAAGGGAACATTTTTAAATAGCTTGCTTTGTACGAAGAAAGAGGGATGATGAAGAAACGCTTTGTCTCAAAAACCAACAAAGCAGAAGATTTTTGCTGTGACAAGTTTTAAAATTTTGAGGAAGATATTTATTTTTAAGGTAAAAAATTATTATTATAACGATGTTGAGCTGAATCGTTCAATTCAGGATATACTGGTGGGGTCAGCGGAGTCCACCAAGGGATTCAACTCAGTTACAAGGGACGGCCATTTAGTCTAGCTAAACTTCAGCAATATGTTTAACTGTAGCTCTTTTTGTGCGATCAGAGAACACAGGCTAGGCTTCGATCTCCACAAACTTCAAAGACGCTGTTGTTAGTTCACCGGTTGTCCTTCCTTTGACAACTGTTTTGGGTACTAGCCACTGCAGACCTGTAACACCCAACAAGACCTGCACTTCTGGAGATGTTCTGACCCAGTTATCTAGCCAACACACTTCGGTCCTTGTAGACAACACCCTGGTTCTTATTTCGCCTCCAACACATCAACTTCAGGGCTAAATGTTCTTTCGCCGCCAGATCTATCCCACCTCAGTGTTAGTGTTACTGCTCAGAAATGTTCTTCACTTCACCCAGAAGTGGTAATAATGTCATGGCCGATTGGCGAATAAGCAGAGAAAACCATCCTTTGAAGAATAAATATCTAGCAAATTATTCATACTTGTTTTGAAGTAAATTTTTTCCTGAGTAATCTGATTAAATCAACAGTTGCAGGGACTGGTACCTGTTCATGGAGAGGTCTATGTTCTCTATGTTCGGACATTCCCAGAAGGTGTTAGGTGTAACGGTCTCGATGAGGTTGGCCTGCAGATAGAGATACTGCAGCTTGCCCAGGCCTCGCAGCATTCCTTCTGTCAGGTTCCTCAATTTGTTAAAACCCATCTGGAGAACCTGGGGAGACAAAGACAAGTGGGATTATTCTAATCTCCGAGGAGACGGCCTGAGCCAGCCATCACTCCCTACAAGATGGGAACAGAGAGAACAAACAGCCGACACTTTCGTACAATTCATCTTTCAGAGAGGGATCTAAAGCTCCACAGTGCTGAGTTTACAGAGATCTTTCAAATTTTATACCCTTGCAGTGGTCCAGCAGCAGGGGTAGATGGTTAAGCACGCCAGCTCATTATGGCCACTCAGTTTAATGGAAACACTTTTATTTCAGTGTGTCTGGGAGCAATGATGGCGGCTGCCGTCTCTCTTGTATTTGTGTGTTCATATGTGTGTGTAACACTCCTTTGAATTTAGTTAATCCTTTATTCAAAGGTTTACTTAAAGGTGTAGCCTGAATAATTCATGCCTATGTCTTTGAATGAACGGAATATGATATTCATAACTAGGTTTTTTTGAATATATTAATCAGCTGAGAACATAATGACATATATATATATATATATATATATATATATATATATATATATATATATATATATATATATATATATATATATATATATATATATATATATATATATATATATATAGTTATATACACAAACACAGACACAGTACTGTATATTGATTTACAGTATTTATTATTTTTCAACGTTAGCTTAGAATGACCCCTTCTGTGAAGACCTGTTTGGATGAGCACCAAGGAAGGTTTGAGGATTGATACACATCAAATTATACAATATAGAATTATTTCAGATCAATGCATTGTTAGCCTTCTGATGCATTTATCTGTGAAATGCATTTTGTTGTTGCAGATGGATTAGAGCTGTTACATTAATGAGTCCTACTTCATTGTGATCAACCCTTTTTGTATGTAGCTAAGACACTGCCATTAGATTATTAGCACTGTGGCAGTTTGTTTTGTGGACTGCTGAGTCTTCAGAATGCAAAATGCATGATCCCGGTTATGGTGTCCGAGTTGTGGAGTTGATGCCATCTGTATTTAGCCACAGTAATTAAAGTTCATGTCTCCCCTGTTGAATCAAAAAGTTGAAATTGCTGCGAGCTGCTTCTAATTGCAGCGCATTCTGTTGGAACAAATGATCCCAAACACTATTTTCTGCATCATAGTCTCCAAACAGGAAAGAATAATTGTTCATATTACGGTGTATCCGACAGTAAGTAGACCAATTAGCCACAACATTATAACCACTGACAGTTGAAGTGAAATGTTGATTGTTCTTTTTACAATTGCACCTGTTTACACTCCGTGGTTCCTTGAGTTTGGCATAATGGCTGCCTCCGTCTTGGGTTTTTGGAACCAAAAGTGACCATTGTTGGACAAGACAGTGGTGCTCTATCGCTTTTTTCTGAGTTTTTATTGCCACACTGAATGGTTTAATTTGTTGATGGACCGGAAAATGTACATGGCCAATCGGCCATAACATTAAAACCAGTGAAAGGCAACGTCAGAATAACATTAATCATCTTGTTACAATGGCACCTAAGTGGGTGGGATGTATAAGGCAGCAACTGAAATTAATGTCCTGACGTTGATGTGTTGATGAGTGACTTTTATAACCGCCAAAGTGCGATGAAGTCAAAGAATAGATAAGATCACCTCAAGAGCTGCAGGTGTTGTTGGGTGTTGCCTGCGTGCACAGGTTTTTACCTACCAAAGTGGTCTAAGGTAGAACATATGGTGACCAGCAATGGAGCAAAAGCCAGCTAGTGTTGCCCGATCCCAAAAAAGAGCTACTCTAGCACAAATTGCTGAAAAATTTCATGATGGTTGTCAGTACATACAGCGAAATCACAGCGCTACGTATTTTGGAAGCAAAAAGTGGGATCTACCCTTTGATTGGCAGTTGGTTTTAACGTTATGGCTGATCTGTGTTTACTGTAACACTATCCTATGCTAGGCCGTTGTTTTAATGTTATGGCTGATCTGTGTTTACTGTAACACTATCCTATGCTAGGCCGTTGTTTTAATGTAATGGCTGATCTGTGTTTACTGTAACACTATCCTATGGTTCAAGTCTAGAATAAATGTAGTGTTGTAGAAGATGGCATGATGTCATTGCTCACCTGCAGGTTAAATTGTGCTGAGAAGGCTCCGTCTTCCACATAGCTTATATCGTTCTTGGTGAGGTTCAGATAGGTGAGGTTACCAAAGCGACTGAGTGAAGAATAATGGACCGACCTTATTTTGTTCTCATTCAGTCTGAGATCCACAATTGTGCTGTCAAGAGAAGAGTGAAGGTTGAAAACACTGGAGAGGCAGGATTATTTTGACAAAAACTCACTCTCATTTGAAGTACTTCTGTTATACCTGTTAATGTGGGAGGGTATAGCCTCATACGGCGGTTGGTTCATACTGCAGATAGCCAGCCACACGAAACCTTTCTCCCCTTCAATGAGCCAGCAGTCAGCCGTTACCACAGGCAACCGCATTATGGATAGGAGGGTGAGCCAACAGAGGAAAGAGCTGGCTGTGGACAGGACCACTGATGAAGAACATCCAGCCACGTTGTGTCTCTGCTGTCCCTGTCTTGTCCTCTGGGCCCTCCGGGATGTCATCAGAATATCCATTGGAGAACCAACGATGCTTGCCATTTAACTTGTATTAACGCAGGCTGATGGCATCTGCAAATCAAGGAAATATATCCTCTGTGTCTCAGGAAATCGTTCTTTAGATTTGTACTCTGGAGTGTTTGAGGTGTAGTCACGTTTTTTTCAGCTCCTGTTTCTCTCGAAGAAAATTAAAGCTGGATTTTGAGTCTTGTTGGGGGAATTAAAGAGCCCAGAAATTAGACTTGTCACTTCACTGGCACTGCAAAACTGTGTCACTCATCTAACTGAGGGGTCACATTACATTTGATATGTGTAAGTTGGCAAGTGAAGGTCGTCCCGCTGCCAGACTGGCTGGTACTCATGTCTTTTGTGGCCATCTGTATGTCTAATTGGGCTAGGACCTCTTTTCTTTCTTCCTCATCGCTCACTCTGTACTCGGTCTGCGAATTCGTGCCTGGAAGGAGGGAGAAGAAAGAGGGCTGGGACTGAGTGTTGAGGGGTTGGGAGTAGAAGAGAAAGAGAGAGAGAGAAGCATGTTAAAAAAGAATCGCTAATGAGTCAGAGCAGTTAATTTGGTACCACAACCAAACACAACCCTGCTACCGGCATGATGAGATAGAGGTTCATCTTCATTCAACACACACATGAACACATATATGCACACACACATAGACATTTCCTGGGTTTGTGATATTTTCTTTACAAGTCCAATTAGCGCGCGTTGGTGCAGATACACAAATAGCACCTTGAATGCTTAAAAAAGCAGCTGCTTGCTGCTATAAATCACACAAACACAGACACACAAACATACACAGAATGAACCTCAGGAGCATGGGCTAAAAAATTCCGTTACTCTGATACTGTATTTTATTATTAATCTGCTCGGAATTAAACACTTCCTCGCGAAAGAGCCGTTGTCTGACGGAACGCAAGAGATGGAATAGTGGCTGGGAATAGGACGATGAAGTTGGCGCAGGAGAGTGATTTTTGGGGTCGGGAAAAGAGATGGAGTTAATATTGACGAGAATGGAGGGAAGAGGCGATGATTTGTAAGAAAGAAGTGGCAGAATAAAGAAAAATTTTTAGAGGGCTTCCTGTAATTCTCAGGAATTAATAAGAGCTCCTTCCGTCCTTCATTATGTCAGCTATAAGAGCAACAAACAGGATGTGATATCACGAAGGAGAAGAAGCAGGAAGGAGTAATACGATCATTCTGCCTCCCTTGTGTCTTTGGCTGCTCATCCATCTCAATTGAGATGCAAGGAGGTGCTAATATCTCACCTTAAATGTTTATTTTTTCCATTTTGTGTTAGACCTGACTAATGAGAATGTATAGGCCCAAAACTTTTGGAGGTAAAGCTCCCTATAGTTTCAGACGTATACACCTAACCTGTCACAAAATCAATGTAGTTCCTCCTCGTACTAGAGTCTATGGGGGTGTAAAGTTGGAAAAGTATCCATTAAATAGTTTTTGAGGTATGTAAGTAAAACAGTGTTTTCCATAAAAAGCTCCCCCTAGTGAGTAAAGTATGAACTATTAGACCAAAACATGATAGATACAAGATATGTCTTCTCCAGTCGATTGATTTGAGCCGATTTCTGAACAAAATCGGACCAAGGTTTGACAATTTATGGCCAAAAACCTTTGATAAAAGGCGCCCCCCTAGTGTCAGATATATACAACCGATCTTTCCCAAAATCATTCCAATTATTTGTCTTACAAAGGTCTATGTGAGTATAAAATTTATAAAGGATATATTAAAATGTTTTTGAGTTATGTACAGAAATAAGGATTATAAATTAAATGTATTATTATTGTTATTAATAAGAGTTAAATATATCATTATTTTTATAGATATTATAGGTATTTACAAGATAGATCTCATTAAGACGATTCATATGCACCACATATGTAACAGATTAGGCAAATAGTTTGGAAGTTATATCCTAAAAACTGTGATGTTAAAAAAAATATTAACTATTAAAGTAAAACACAATGTATACAGGATAGAGCTCCTCGAGTCTGTTCATACATACCAAATCTGGAGTAAATCTGACTAACGGCTGAGAAATCATGGCCAAGAATATTTGGAGATAAAGCCCCCCTAGTGTTGTACATATGCAAATGAACTTTCCCAACATCACTACAATTCTTCCTCGCAATAAGGTCCATAAGGGTGTAAAATTTGAGTTTGAGTTATCATGGTAACACGAAGGATCTGTAGCGGTCGATGACCCTGTAACATTCCCGACTTCTTGGGGATATAATAACAGGGTTACAGGCAGACTGAATGGGTGCTTTTTAAGTAAGATTTAAAGGTATGAAGATAGCCGATATTATGGATGTCTTGTGGGAGGGACATACAGAGGCGAGGAGAATCAGGGTTCTGAGGGCTGATCTGACGGTGTGAGAGGGGATGCAGATTTGAAGGAGATCTGAGCGATAGGCAGGAGCAAAATTGAGCAGGGGGCTGGAATTTAAGAAGCGGAATCTTGAAATCAATGCAGGATTTAACAGAAAGTCGATGAAGGATGGAGTTAATATGTACCACAGCAGATACCGCAGGACATGATAGGAAAGGGATTATTTTGGTATTCCTTTTTGGTTTATATTTAATTTCATATTTATTTGTTGTTGTTTTTTCCTTCTTTGATCTATTCAGCATTTTAATTTTCATATTTTCTCGTAGTCTTATATATATCTTTTCACGTACATGCAACCACAATAACATATAATAATATAACACTAAAACTATACCAACATATATTGTTTTTTTCATGGTTCTTCATTTCACAATTTAAAATTGCAAAAAAAGAAAAAGTAGAACAAGAAGATCCATAACCCACCAAACTCGATCCCATGAAATTTATTTTGTAATATAATAAATTTGTATCCGTACATCCAGCTAATTTGCCAACATAGCATTTTTATTGTTTATCATTAATAGCTCTCCTGATTTAAAATACATGTGATCCTTAATGGTAATGATATATTTTTAAACCTCTTAATGATTATTAGAAGCAACAGAGCCTTTTTTGTTATCCTTAAAGAAAACCTGCTTCTGATTCAACCTTGGAGGATTTCCATGACCTGGATGACTGAGACGTCTGAAATCATGGCGCACGAGGCTCTCTCCTACATAATGATACAACATTATACACTCTAATAATGTGCGGCAGTCAACACACTGACTTCTATTCAGTAAACCTATTCTACTTATTTTTTTATTCTTTTCTTCTGTTCTGTGTTTCCCTGTGTATCTGGTCTCGCAGCTTTCACATATAAAAACTGTACATCAAAATGTGCAGCTTGACCTGGAATGTTGTAGGAATTTGCAAAAATAGCAAAAACTACTTTAAAAGCTCATAAGAAACAAAATGACATAGCGTCATGTTTAACCAGGGCAATGAGACAACCAGGGTGGGGACTGTAATTCAGAAGTGAGACCTGCCATCCCACAATCAGAGGATTGGTGGTTCGATCCCAGCCCTTGACACTACATATTGTGGGGTACCTCAGCAAGACCCTGAAACCCTAGTTGCCCCCTTGGTTTTTCACAGAGGCCGCCCGCTGCTCTTCAGGGATGGATCAAATGCAGAGAACAGATTTCATGATGTCATACTGTGTAAAACTAGATAGTATATGTCATGAAGTAAACGCTATTATTACATTACTATTAAATCTCAAAGCGAAAATGCAATGATACTATTACCACTAATATTTGTACTACTAGTATTCATTCAACTGTATAGAGGCATGGAGGTGCTTCCCACTCAAACATCACTTTGTGTACTAGTATTGTTTTTACTTGATATGAAAATCATCAAATCACATGCAACAAATAAGTCACTGCTTACTATTAAACAGTAAGATAGTTCCAGTGTTCATGGTCGAATTTGCCCAAAACTTAAAACATTTTTCTACCTCTAGTGTAGTTACTTCAATACTGGTAATAAAGTAATACTAATACAATTCATTTATGTGCTTTGAGTGCAGTTTTCAAAATACTCAAAGCTTCTCAAAGGTACATAATGATAAGGAAAACAGCTCCTAAAACAGGAATGGATATCAGATACTAAAACAGAAACGACTCAAATGACAACAAAAAACAAATCACACGACATTACTTAAACATTAAATGCCGAACCGAAGAGGGGGGTCTTGAGAAGTGCTGACATGAAGTCTTGAGTTGTTAAAAGAAGAGGCTGGCATCGGGGGAGCAGAAGCCGAGGGAAGGAGCAATAGATTAGGAGTAATAAGGTGGAGGAGGTCCATCAGGTAGGAGGGGTCTGGGTTATGGAGAGTTTTGTGGGTGAGGCGAAGGAGTTACTAGAAACTTAAACTCATATTTCTACCTTACTAGATGCCTTAAGGATTCATACAATGAAAAAAATCCAGGTTCATATACTGAAACAAACCTGTCTTCCCGAAAAGTAGAGGATATTATGGTATCGTCATTGCGTCCATCACAGATCCTTTGCGTTAGCAGGATAACTCAAAAAGTATTTCATGGATCGTCCTCATACCCATTTATACCTTAGCACGATGAAGAACTAGATCGTAGTCATAGTTCATATTTTACTCACTTGGAGGAGTTTATATAAGAAAAACACTGTTTTCCAGACTATTTCATCGATCATTTTCAAATTTTATACTCCATAGACTTTAGTGTGAAAAATTGATTTTATTTTTGAAAAGGTCGGTAGTATATTTCTGACACTAGAGGAAGCTTTATAGCAAAATATGTTCCGGCCATGATTTCTCAAACATGGAGCCAATCTAGTCCTAATTTGGTGCAAATGAAAAATGCAAACTGTTTTTTGGACGTAACTTCTGAACAATTGGCCTGAACCGGTAAATATTTTTTTCATAAAGGTTATGTTGTGATTAACATATTTAATCAATAACATTTGTGTTATTGTAAATGTCAGAGTGGTTGTGTAAGAATTTTTTATCTCAAACTTTTGATTTCATCTCTGCATATAAATACAACACAGTTGTGTAGGTGTGTGATTGCATATGCAAAGGCTTTTGCATCCAGTCAGTACAATCTCCATTAGATGGAGATACTTCCTCCCACATAGGATGAGACAAAATATGCGGTCAGGCCACCAGAGGACGGGTATAGGAACTGCTGCCAGCTGCTCAAACAAATGCACATTTGCACAGGAAATGTCCATTCTGCTTACCAAGGCTAAGTACTGTGTAGTATAACTCTGCAGTGCAGGATTGAAAACTGTATAGTTAACTTGGAAAGAGAGCTGATTTCTGCCTCACCCCTTTTATTTATAGAAATACATTTTGTTTACAAAAGGAGCAGAAGAAACAACAAGAGTGCAAACAGCAAAAGAGATTAAGTAGCAGTTATTGGATTGTACCTGAACTCCTTTTGTAGAAAAAACACTTGTAGCCGCTAATTTGATATAAGTAGAAGTACCTATAATTTTATCATCCTCTTTTGCATTTTGCATAATTTATCACACTCTCCGACAGTTCTGTGCATGCAGGCCGCTGCCTCGGCCGAATACATGGACAATTCCAGTACTCCGCATCATGATCCGCTCATTTTCCAGGCATGTCATGCTCAAAGATTTATACACTATACTGTCACACGGAGGGGAGGAGTTATTGTTTTGTATCCATGGTGGTTGCAGGATATATTTTGTTGATGCCCAAATGTTCTTTAAAAAAATTATTTGATAACCTTGGAGAGAGAGAAATAAGAAGACAGCAGGCTACAGCAATTTACTGCTATAAAAAATAGTTGTGATTAACATACCTCTTTAAAGCCCTATTCACAATGGACCAATATTACCTGAGGACCTGTAATTAAGAATTGAAACCCCTATGTCCATTTTCCGTACGGTGCATTCGCACAGGACAAGTGAAGTTTGGAATTTTAGTTGAATTTACTGACACTATGCCCGGCATATCATGTAAAAGCTCTGTGTGACATCCGTTGCTGCAACAGCTGTCAGTGCCTATAAATGTGTCTCTGGTAGGCAGAGGTTCAGGAGGTCGGACATACGAGCGAGGGGGCGAAGGTCACCGGCACAAGCCCTCCCCCTTTAACTCTCACCACCCTTGAGCAAAATACTGAACCCCCCAATGGCTGATCCATTGGTGTATGCATGATATTTCACCATTTGCAGTAGCACGCTGCTGGACCCGAGGGTGACTCAGATGTTGTTTTTGGGTGACCTTTTGGTTTCCAGATAACAGCATTAAGTGGTACAAATCATCAAGAACTTCATGGCACTTTTTGTATTTTTACTTTTTTCTTTGTTGGTATTTTTCCATTGACATATTTATATAGAAAAATGTGGGTATAATAAGATTTAGTTAACACATTTAAGTTACAAAAAAGGGAAGGGAAATGGAAAAATTAGAAAGATATCCAAAATAAAAAGTGGGAATTTCTGCATACCTTTGCACACACACGCAAATGAATCCAGCTGTTTTAAAATCTGCATGATTGGATATCATCGTGAGCAACCCTGCACCGTTTCAGTTCGAAATATTAAAGATTGAAAATAGTTTGAAGCTTCTACTATGATAAGAAACATTCTCAATATCTTTCTGATTCTTCTTGCAGATCTCTTTGCCGTATCAGTCTGGACGCTGAAGGGAGAGGTCGCTGGCGTTGTCTCTTTGCCGCTTTTCCATCAGAGTTCTACAGCCTGCAATACTATAAACCGACAAGTATACCTTTTATTGTTGCTCACCGGCAAACCTTTTGTATATATATACGTATTTATGTTATTCTGTATTTGTATTTGTATTTGTATTTGTAAGAATTTTTCCGAGTCTGTCGACGGTCCGCCTACCCGGAGACTTCTGTATCTGTTTGTTTCATCGTTTAGGCCAGTGGTCCCTAAACTAAGGCCCGCGGGCCGGATACGGCCCGCCCCCACATTTGGCCCTGCCCCCTGAACAATACCAGAGAAGCATTTTGATTTTTTTTTTTTTTTTTTTTTCTTTTCTTATTTTTTCTTATCAAGATTGACAGATGAACATCTGAATCAGTGTTTGAGACTGGCTGTGACTAGAATGGAACCTGACATTCAATGTTAATGTTCCATGGACTTTTTTCTTTGAAGAACCCAGAGAATGTTATTTGATTATTATTGATTTCATAAATAGTCTTAATTATATCCAGGCTTTTTTTCTGTGAAGAACCCAGAGAGGGTTATTTGGTTATTTTTGGCTTTGTGGAAAACAATACATTTTTACGTTTAGGCACCCCTGCGATCGTCACACTTTTTCTGTTACAAACTGAACCCGGCCCTCACAGGAAAAAGTTTGGGGACCCCTGGTTTAGGCGATCGTTTTTTTCATCGTTTATGTCCGTTTCTGTTTGTTCATCGTCCTGTTCATCTCTGCCCCCGTGACACTTTCACCAATAGCCGTTGTTGATCACTTTCTGTGTTTGATAGCTTTTTTTTCTCTGCATCATTTCCACCAAAAATAACGGTTAATAACTTCCTCTGTGCGTCTCGTCCATGGCTAACGGCTAATAACGGGCTAGTCTCCACGACTGGTATGATGATGAATTATTCCGTAACCCAACTGATGAAATTCAACAACTACAACACTTCGTTGTGCATATCGGTTATTAAATAACTTGGACTCCTTCGCCGGCCCCGTTACATTCACAGAAGTTGCCGTTCTAAGCTGTTTACTCCCGCTCCCTCCTTTTGGTCTGATGTGCACACTGTCGCGTCATCAGAATGCTGTTGCTTTTCCCATTAGTGTCACTGGACTTTCCTCGATAAAGTTATCCACTGTGCGGGTTAAAAAACGTGGAGTGGATTTCAGTCTTCTTCGGCCAATAAAGAGACTCACTGCTCCATCTAGTATTAAAATCGAACTCTTTAATTCACAATCTCTAACAAACAAATCATTCCTCATACATGACCACATCCTGGAGAAATATCTGGACGTTATGTGCCTTACAGAAACCTGGCAAATACCAGAGGATTTTTCTGTCCTGAATGAGACCGGTCCCGCCGGTTACTGTTACCTCCAGTAGCACTGGTCGTGGTGGTTGTCTGTCTGTCATCTACCCAGTGATTTGGACTTGTCTCCACTGCCGTTGCCAGAGATCTCTTCTTTTGAATGCCTGGCATTTAATTGTAAACACCCTTTCTCGGTGACCATACTCCTAATCTAGAGGCCACCCAAACCAAACCCAGCCTTCATCTCTGAGATGTACAACCTTTTCTCGACATTTTACACAACCTCTGCCAATATTTTAGTACTTGGAGATATGAACATTCATGTCAACTCCCCTGCATGTCGTTTTGCTTCCGAATTTCTCCAACTACTGGATTGTTTTAATCTCACGCAACTTGTCGATGTCCCCACCCACACCATGGGGCACACTCTGGATCTAGTCATCACTGACTCTGCTCCTCTCAGCAATCTTCTTGTGTACGATCTGGGTGTGTCCGACCACAAGGCCGTCTCCATGGAATTGTCGCTTGTGTCCCCCCTCACTAAGCCCAAACGTCAAATCTACTTCAGAAATTTGAAAAACATCAACCCAGAAACCATGACAGTCGACCTCTAGCATCTTCTTTCTGGAAACTTTGTATCAGCCAATGACTCAGTAGATTTCTACAATGAATCCCTGAGTAGCATCCTGGATCGTCACGCCCCTGTAAAAACTAGAACAGTCACCTTCTCCCGCTCAGCCCCCTGGTTCACCAGCGAGCTACGGGAAAAGAAGGCAGCTGGGCGTGTCCTTGAGCGGCGTTACAAGGCTTCAGGTCTCACTGTCCACAAGCTAGTCTTTTGGCAACACCAAAAGGTCTACTCAAAGTCCCTTAGAGAGGCTCGGTCACTGTTCTAGTCCAACATCATCAAAACCAGTCCTGGAAATTCTAAGCAGCTGTTTTCCACTATCAATCATCTTCTTAAACCACAAACTCCCCCACTTACAGAAATTACAGAAGAGCACTGTAATAATTTCATGGCTTTCTTCAAATCAAAAATTGACTCAATCCGTTCTGTCCTTTCTGGTTCCTCCTCTCTACCTATCCAGTCTGCTTACTCACAGTTTGAGATCTCCCAGTGTCTAAAGTGTTTCCCAGAAATCTCACAGCAAGAGGTTGAGTTTATCATCAGGACGATGAAACCCTCCACTTGTGCCCTCGACCCCTTTCCTACAGCCCTAGTGAAAACTAACATCTCTTCCATCAGTCCCCTGATCATGGCTGTAATAAATCAATCCCTCCAGGCCGGCTTTGTTCCATCTGCCCTAAAAGCCGCCATAATCAGACCACTCCTCAAAAAACCTACTCTCGATCCAGAACTTTTTACTAATTACAGGCCCATTTCCAAACTCCCATTCCTCTCCAAAGTTCTGGAAAAAGTAGTTGCTGCCCACCTCCAGGACCACCTCAAATACAACAACCTCTTTGAAACCTTTCAGTCTGGTTTCTGCTCCGCCCACAGCACAGAAACAGCTCTGCTTAGAGTCACAAATGACTTACGGATGGCAGCAGATGCTGGTTCACCTTCCCTCCTGATTGTCCTTGATTTGTCTGCTGCTTTTGACACAGTTGACCATGGAATACTCCTACACCGCCTACATCACACCACTGGACTCACTGCCACCGCCCTAAACTGGTTTCAATCCTACCTCACTGACAGAACAGAATACGTTTCCCTTGGAAGTTCAATGTCCTGGACACACAACGTCATCTGTGGGGTCCCCCAGGGATCAGTCCTTGGCCCCATTCTCTTCATACTATACATGCTCCCCCTTGGCCAGATATGGACTCTCATTCCATTGTTACGCTGATGACACGCAAATCTACATAAAAACTGACACATGTTCCTCCACAGCCCCTCCATCCTCATCGTCATCATCATCTCCCTTGTCAACTCTCCGCGCTTGTCTGGAGGAGATAAAGGTGTGGATGAAAAACAACTTTCTCCAGTTGAACAGCTCCAAAACCGAAGCTATTTTAATTGGCATCCCTCATCAGACCCAGTCTTCCTCCATAACCTGTTTTACCTTCTCTGGTCACGACATTCCCCTCTCTTCATCAGTCACCAACCTCAGTGTAAGAGGTTACACAACTCACTTTTCAATCCCACATCAAACACATCTGCAAGATCTCATTTCACCATCTCAGAAATATTTCCAAACTCCATTCTTCACTCACCTTGAGTGATGCTGACAAGCTGGTCCACGCGTTTGTCTCCTCCAGACTAGATTACTGTAACGCACTTCTCATCGGGATCCCTGATAAAAGTCTTCAAAGACTTCAGTATGTTCAAAACAGTGCTGCAAGGACCCTGATGAGAGTTCGTAAACACGAACACATCCCCCCGTTTTTCATTCCCTTCATTGGCTTCCCATCTCCACCAGGATTGATTGTAAGATCTCTCTCCTCACTCACCAGTGCATCCATGGTAGCGCACCCCCCTACCTAAAAGAACTACTCACCCCACTGACCTCAACACAACCCTCCGTTCTACCCACTAATACCGCCTCCTCCTTCCTCGGACTAAGCTCAGCACCATGGGTGGTCGGGCCTTCTATTCTGCTGCCCCTCGTCTGTGGAATGCCCTCCCTGACCATCTGAGGGCTCCACAGACGACTGATACATTTAAAAAAGGACTTAGAACTTTCCTTTTTAGCAGAACCTATAACTTTAATTAAGATTGCTGCTTTTTGGTCAGGCTTTTATATAGTTATTTTTTTATTTTTTTATTGATGCTTTTATCTGCTTTTACTTTGTAGCACTTTGAGATTTGATCCAAATGTAAAGTGCATTATAAATTAAATGTATTATTATTATTATTATTATTATTTTAAAAAAATACACACTTAAGCTTTAGCAATACATTAAAATCATGGAGAGGAAGGTAAAAGTTTGTCTGCCAAGTTTTCATTTCTAGTTTTTTGATGCTATATAAGGATGGACGTCTTTGTAACTGACCTGCTCTGCTACTGCATCATCCGGATGAAAAATATTCAGGCCCATAACTCCGTGCAAACCTCTTTGTACAGATGAATAAAAAAACAGATTAAAGAAATAAGATATTACTTTCTGAACTCAGCTATATAAGTAAAACCAAATTGAAACTGATTGAATTGTCAGTTCACAATGAACTAGATTTTCTCCCTCCAAATTGTGATACCAATGCACCCACATCACCTTCCTGCACCACATGTTCTCATTCTTCCTCTAGTGACTGATATGAGGTAATTAAGAGACAGGTTTTACTCCTGGGAAGGTACTGAGTGAGGCAGAAATATGAGCTCATTAATAACAGACAAACATTTGTATGGCCAAATGTAGTACATAGACAAAGAATGTGCTGGGAAAACACAAGGCACAGTTCACCATGTCTGTGTGCACTAGGGCAAAACACAATCCACCAATATCCCCATTACTATTCTACACACCGTCCTGGAAAACAGTAGAACCAACAAAACTCTGAGGTCAATAGAAAGAAATGGTAATGAATGAAAAGCAGCAAGACGAATGACCCATGATGCCTATACAACATGTACAGTACGCAATCATCCATAACATTATAACTTCATAATATAGCTTCATATTATGTAGGTCCTACAAAGCAGCTCTGACCAATCAAGACGTGGACTCCAAAAGACATTTGAGGGTGTGCTGTTATATCTGGTTCAGGTGCTCAATTTGATTGAGATTTGGGGACTTCCCGAACCGTTTTTGCAGTGTGCCAGGGAGTGCTATCCTGTTGAATCAGGCCACTGCCACCCTGTTTCCATGAAGTGGGGAGCTTAGTCTGTAATCGATGTTTAGCTATAGGTGAAATTTGTCAAAGTAACCAAGACCAAGCTATCTCCTTGTCTTGTTCTGCAGTCCTGTTCTGATGCTTACAGGCCTAATGTCGGACCATGCAGCCTTCAGCATGGTCACTCCACACAGCCCTAAACACAGTAAGCTGTTATGACCTCTGTGTTCTGGCAACGTTCTATCAGAACCAGCATTTACTTCTCAGCAATTTTTCCCTTGTAACTCCTATGACCGGACACCTTGTCGGTGGTTTTTGCAACAAAATCCATCGACGAGTCCCAGGTGCCCATGACCCTGTCAATGTATCATCAGTTCATCACCTTCCTTAGACCTACAAACCCCTGAAGACCAGGAAAACCCGACAAGACCTGGAGTTTTGGCGAGGCGCTGACCCAGTCGTTTTGCCATCATAATAGGGCCCTTCTCACAGTTTCTTATATCCTTACACTCCCTGGGCGAACCTCGCTTCCACCCCCACAGCCCCTAACTCCCAAAACACTGGCATATAGGTGGCTCAAGCATTCTGTAATATCTACATATGGTATACCATATATTTGAACGTTATTGATAGGAAGATAAAACCCAGGGTTTATTTAACACAAACTCAGCCTCTTCATCTGCCCAGCTGACTGTGGGATCCCTCTCTGCAGGCAGAGACCTGCATGCTCACATACTAAACAGGTTTGGCATTCAAATCGACAAGCTTAGTTGATCTGTACTTTGACATTATAACTGAAATGATTTGCAGCATGGACCATTGTAAATAGATCGGTGATTCCACAAATCAGATTTTATTGTTGATTCCTGCGTCTGGTCTGCCCCTTGGGCAAGATGCTGCCCTCTGCAGTCACCGCAATTGGCTAAATCCACCACTGCTTACACTTGTCTTTTACTTATGCCTCGAACACATTAACTTTGTGCCAAAATGTTCTCTTACTTCCATAAACACAGTTACCATTTTAATGATGAAATCAAAGGTATAATGTCTTGAACTACACTCAAGACATTTAAAAACATAAATTTTTTGCTCATTATGAGAAAATGTTTTCTCCATTTTAAAACCTGTCGGCTCAAAGTTTCTCCGTAGGCTTGCTCATTTGTCCTGCTTCCAACATCAACTTCAGGACAAAATATTCACTTGCTGCCTATAGTATCCCACCCACTCACAGGTGGCATTGTAACAACATACCAATGTTACTCACTTCACCTGTAGTGGTTTTAATGTTCTTGCCGATCGGTGTATATATTGATGAAGATGAAGTTCTTAAAGTGTGGCATGGCAAAAGGAGGAATTTTTTCATTGTCTGCCTGTCTTAATCAATTTGTTTTACTTATTGACAATAAATATCATACACAATGGCGGATTTACCTGAGGGGCCTAGGGCAGCAACGCGCCCAGGATCGTCACAGGCACATGCGTCATTAATAAAAAATATGAAAAGATCCCACAGTGACTCAATAATTAAGATGAATTCAGGTAACTATTTTTATGAGCCCAGTAATAAAAAAAGAGAGATTTTCTTTTGTCAATTCATGAGCTAAGATGGACACAATTGGACTTATAGTTGGGAAATAACTGATGAGAAACTGTGAAACTGATGAAAGCTCCTGCTTATGAGTGAAATATTAACTATTATTGTGAAAAAAAGGATATATTAAGATCTACCTCCTTGTTTAGATTCATATGAGCCATATTGGTGCGAAGTAAAGATCAAAAATATTTTGCAAAAATCTCAACATAGGGATTGAAATATGAAAAAAATGCATTAAAATATGACAAATATTGGACTAATTGGACTAAATCAAACCAATCTCCTGTGTTCGGATGTTATGTTAAAAAAAAATTTTGTTCATAAAAAAAGGGCCCACTTTTGAGTAAAATATGAACTATTAGAGTAATATAGGATATATACAAGATAGATCTCTTTGAGTCGATTTATATGCAAGAAATTTTGACTAAATCAGACCAACAAATGAGCCCAGTTCTTCACGGCACTAAGATCTGTGATGGCATAATATCTGAAAATGCTTCAAGTAATAATTTTTTAGTTAACATATTAACATGAAGGATCTGTGTCGGATGCGGGAGAAATCCCGATTCCATAATAATCCTGACTTTTCAGGGATTTAACTAATTACTCTAGTTACTAGTTTTAAATGATGTCATTCCCAAACCCAAAATTTCAGATTGCCGCAACGGAATGATGTACAGATCTAATCCAGAACACTTTTATCTAACAGGAGCCTCAAAGTTTACTATTCACTCTATCTAAACAAAGCCAAGCTCCTTATAATACATGCAGGGTTCGAGAAAGAAACAGGAAACATCCCTTAAGTCCCTTCATTAAATGTACCAAAGACAGATAGACATAAAGAAAACATAGCAGTGGCTATCAAAGGCTGGGGTGAAGGACGGCACAGCGGGTACCATCATGACAGCACAATCAACACGCCACCAGATCCATAGAAGCTGTTGTCAACCATGATAGATAGGTGGCTCAGGAGGTTGAGCGGTTGTTCATTTATCAGAAGGTCAGTGGTCAATCCCCGGCTCCTGAATTTTTCATGTGGAAATGTACTTCAGCAAGATACTGAACTAATAGCTGGTGTGAGAGTTATTAGAATGAATGTTTATCGTTGCCGGTGAGCAGGTAACGCTTTTAGTTGCAAAGGAGCCTCTGCCATAAGTATAGGAATGTGTGTGTAGCAACTGGCCAGTGTCATAAAACGCCTGAGTGGTTGGTCACACCAGAATGACGTTTTATAATTAGAGTTTACATTTACAGGACCCGAGGCTCTGGAGAGAAGCCTCTTAGACAGTCCAGCACATAGTCAATACAAACTGGGACATGATACAATGAGAAGCATGGGACAGGCTGGCAACATCTGTGGCCAGTATGGATTAGAAGTAGCAGAACCCCGTTGGGAGGCACCATCGAAAGCGGTTGACAATAACAGAGCTAAGATCCCGTAGGATTTCAAGTTTCAGATGGACGAGCAGCTGCTGGGGAACCAATCAGACATGGTGTTGACAAGGAGCAGAAGAGGGCAGTTTTGATTGATGTGACAATCCCTGCTGATTGTATCATCATGTAGAGGGAGTATGAGGAGGAGATCTAAATGTACCACCGCCTGAAGGAACAGCTGAAATAGATGTGGGAAATGAAAGCCAAAGTGGTCCCATGAGCATTTAGAATCTTTAACTACCAAACAAGAAGAGTGGTTCCAGCAGATTCCAGGTACAACTTCTGAGGTAAGAAGACCACAGTCGAAGGAACAGCTAAGAACCCTATGCACATGAAGCGCAAAGACCTTATGTCCAGCATACTGCATGTGTCTGAAAATGTTGAAAACTTGAAACTCATTTCACTGGCGGAGCTCAAAGCCTCGGATGGCGCTGAGCGAGATGAATCCATGGGAGTTGTCAATGCTCAGAGTTCATTGTTAGTTTTTGTACTGTATGTGTGTGTGTTATCTTGCAGGGCCTCCTTCTCTCAGCTTTTCCAACTTCTTCTGTCCTCAGAACATCCTCTATTATTTATAAGGAGCATCTTCTACAGAGTGCTGCTATCTTATTTGGTGAGGTCTCCTCTTGTATTGTTTGGTTTTCAGACATTGTTGCCTGGTTGAAAATAAGAAAAGGTGCCCTATGCTTTTAATTTGAAGCTTCCTGATACTTTTTTTTAATTAATTTTTTAACCTGTCATGTCCAGCTGCCCCAGCATGCAGAATGAGGTTCTGGCTGCCTTGCAGTGCCAGGCAGATTTTAGTCTGCGAAGAGGAGTCTGTCATACTCCTCCAGTTGCTTGAAAAGCATTTTCACGCATGTCTTTTTTAGTAATATTTATGTGTTTATAGTCGATGAGGCGACCGGACCGGAAAGGGGTATCGAGTGAAACACAAAACCGGAGAAAACACAAAGGGGGTCGAGGGAACAAGGAACAATACAGTAGAACAAACATCTACAAGAAAAGCAACAAAAACAACAATAACAGCAGCTATTTATACATAAATAAAAATACATATGCCTAAATGTCAGACAAACACACATATACATACACATGCCCCTATATAAACGTTACATAAATAACTATATTCTTCTGTCTTATTCTGAGTGTGCGCACGTGTAATTGTGAATACACTTGTGCCCGCGTGCTTCCTGATTCTCTTGGACATAGAGATGTCAGACTCTGGATGACCTAATCTCTCTCAGTGTGTTGAGCCTTCACATCAAACCAAATTGCACCGTCAGTCCTGTACGGTATGAAACTTCAAACACATATGAACTTTCTGCATGGGGTGAGACATGGGATTTATGCGGTCGATGAAAGTGAGTCATCTGTCTTATATTTGATTATAGAGAAAGAAGGAAAAGAGAGAGGAGGCTCAAATGGCAGCTTGCGCCGATGCACCCACATCTCCAACAGGAGACACAGAGCATATGTACATCTGTCTGTTTGCCACACCATGCAGCGACATCCCTGAGAATGTAATTTGCTTAGATTCCCAGTCTCAAACCATCTTCAATCTACTGTTAAACAAGCCCCGCCCATCCACTCTCCGCAACCCACAATCGACGTGATTGACTTTTACAGAAATGAAGCTGCAACGTTACATAAAATCACAAACCCGTAATGGGGTCTTCCTCATTTCTCCCCAGGGTTTTAATGGAGGGCTTTGAGGTCTGGTGGACTTTGAAAGTTAATCTGACGTCTAGAGTCAACATGATGGACGTTTCTATAAGAGATATGGAAAAACAGAGTGTGACTGACATTTCTATTATAGAAATCTTCCAGTTTCCAATGCCCTGTCCGTGGTGCTGACTGAGAAGGAAGGAGACATCTGCTGCTGTGTGATGGAGGATGGAGAACTGGGCTCAAATGTGGTAAAAAATAACAATTCTATTAATACAAGCTTTTTAATTTTTGTAGTCATGCTTCGAACTGACTCGTTTTCCTGACTGTTTCCCGTCTCTGTATTTGCTGTGTGGGGTTTACGGCGTAATAATAGGTGGCGCTGATATGAATCTCCTCCATTAGTCTTGCAGTGCTCCACATGTCACTCCCCTGCAGAGAATAGTGAACATGCGAGATGCCACAGATGATCCACTGTGGCGAGGGGATGTATGGTTACGTAATCCGTTTAGTATGCAGAGAGGAGAAAGGGGAAGGAAAATGAGTGCAAACAAAAGATAGGAAGCATTGGTGGAAAAAGTCGGAGCCACATGAAAGCTAGTCGAAGACCAGAATAGAAATGAGGGCAACGACCACGCAGGATGAAATAGAATTATATTTTAATTTCTTCCCACAGTCCAAAAACATGCAATGTGGGTGAAAGGTTGACTCATTGGCCAGTGAATTATCAGCGTGTAGTCTTATTTGTCTTTCTATGCACTAACACCTGGGATGGAGTGGTTAGTAGTTCAGGTTCTACCCCACATTTCACCCACTGCAAGTTAGGTTAGGCTCCAGCCCCCCGACCCTTAAAGATAAGCAGTTACAGACAGTGTATACTGTACTATACCATAGAGACAGTGCAGGCGCGTTCGCGTGTGCGGTGCTTTGGCAAGGGGAGGTGAGTTGCCAGCCAACCTCTTTTCTTTTTTAATTGCTAGCGAAAAACTGATGAGTATCAGCTATGCATTCTGAGAGCGTGACAAATTGCTGAGAAATCTGTCAATCACAATGTACCTGCAACCACTTCCCACCCCCAGCACTCACGAGCCAAAGTAGCCTGGCTCACTAACAAAGAATTTTATGTGGGAGGAGAAGGATTATTGGAGGATTTTTTAGAAGACCCAAATTAATTGGCAGCAAATGTATAAAAAGAGGATATTGAAGGAGCAGGTTTTCCAAAACCAGACAGATTTGTTTTTACGATATTTAGATCCCGGGACTGTTAGCAAGGATGATGCAAACACAGAAGAGGAGACCACTAGCACTCTTCCACTAGCAATGCTGTGGAAGAGTGGTTTAGAAAACTCCATGAGCACGGGAACATATTGGGCTCGGATGCAGTTTAAGAAATAAGCCCTGACAAACAGCGACTCAGGAGATGTTGATGGATAAGAATTTTTGAGGGGTTGACTGTGATTGCAGTGATGAGCAGAAGCATTAGACGTATTGATGGAATAATTTTCTCCTAGTGCTTTTATAGCATGACAAGTTTTTCTAAACTTCCCCGTTTCAGGAGAACACAGTTTCTCAAAGTTGAAACTAATTAGAAAGAAAACCAACCTCTGTAGTACAATGAAACAAAACAGGCTTAATGGACTCCATAGAGCATGAACTTGTACATAAAATTGAAGTAGAGGATTCAATTTCAACTTCTGAAAGGTGAGCTTTATTTGCTCTTCATGTTGCTGCTTATGCGGTCGTGCAAACCTCATGTGCGTGCGTGTCCCGGGGCTACGGCAAAAAGTGGTGTATAGGAGATATTTGCACTGGTAGAGTTGTAGGAGCTGATAGTGGACCATTTATAAAAAAGGTGTATGTACCGTCATTAGCCTTGGGTGAACAATTTGAAACCAGGTACTGTATGTTGGATTTATATTGCAGGCCTGTTTCTTGTGTAATCTGTGTGTGTTATCTGTATATGGATGGTTCTGCATTTAGAAAATTATATGCTATACTAAATATATTTTCTGGCTATTTGGTAGCCTTTCCAGAGCGTTTGATCATATCACATGATCTTTGTCAGAAGTTCTGTAAAGTTCCTTCTTGAGAAATGGAGGATCATACTTGGAACTTGAACTTGGAAAATGGAACCTCGTCATCAACGAAGGTAAGCATGAAGACCTGCCTTGTGACAGCATTGCTGTGTAAAGAGCCTTGTTCTGTGCGGTGATCTTCAGTTGTTGTTTAGACTGATTACTTTCTGGAGGAAAATGTGCACATTTAAGTTCTTATTCTTAATTTTGATTCCAAGATTTAACTTTAATTATTTAAATTTGAAAACGTTTTTGGTTGATAGATAATTCTTGGGTTCAGTCTTGAAAAAATTCCTGTTTCAAGCTATTTTTTTTAAAATTCTGAACAATTTATGTTATTTAACTAACCTCCTGATTTTTGTCTCATTGTTTTTGAAAATCCCAGTCTGCCAATTGGCTTCAGCTGCAACCACCCTTCACAGTAGGCGAGGCTGAGTGGAGGTTGTTATTTGCCAGGACAGGGAGAATAACCCTGACCCTCCATTTGTCACAGCACAAAACATTTATCCAGCAAAATGTACTTCTATTTTCTCTAGGCAAAATATTTTTTTTGTCGTTCTACCACCTCTACTTAAAAATATGAAACCAAATAAAGACTGTAGAGGGAGAGGTCTCCTCTCTGCAGAACTCAGATCACCAGCTCCTTCATTTTGGTGGCAATTGATCTCACACCAGTCTTCAAATGTATTCACATGTATCCAACAAGCCACCCAATCAGGCACACAGTCCCTCAGCCTAATTTACTCTGGTCAGTCAGTGAGGTAGTTGGTTGTCCATTCAGCCAGGTGACGGTCAAAAATAGCTTTTTCAAGCTTCCCTCTCGGCAATGAAGGCTTGATAGTGTTGTAAGCGCTGGGGAAGTAAAAAACATGACAGTCACATACCCCTTTTCTGCTGAGCTGGTTCCAGGGCTAGTTAGGAGCCAGAGCCTGATTTAGCACCAGTTTTTTACTTTTCGACAGCCATTTTTCGACATTTCGACAGCCTTTTGACATTATGTCACCTAAAACACCGGCGCAAACACTTTACCGCCAATTTCAAAACAACAGCCGAGCGGGTTTCTTCCGATAAACTAGCAATGATATATATATATTTTTTTTATTTTAAAATTAATTAAAAAAAGTATTTTTTCCGGCGCTGGATCTCAAGGTAGGCATGCAACCATGTAAAGCACTTGCAATGACACAATGAGCTCCCCCATCTTCGCTGTTGTGCTTGAGTATGGCGCCAGCATTGCTGGGTAAACAGACAGTGACGACGTGACTTCTGAAGGGGTTGGACTCCCTGAGGTATTTAGTCCTTGATTCATTTACCGCACTGGAAGTCTTCCACAGTACCGCAACCCTACCAGACTGAGGTTGAGGTTGTACAGACTAACAGCTAGCTGACATAGCTGGTCTTCACAGTCTCTGAGCAGTCTGGAGCTGATACCATATGGACCTCTCGCCTTTTTTGGTCTAATCCTCCCGAATTCCCTACTCACCTGATCTATTGTTATGGAGTGAATGGGGTTGGCGGAGTGGGGAGACTCCAGTTCGGGTTGCAAGGGGTAGTCTAAGTCCTTTTCTGAAAGACGTCCCAAAAGGAAATTGCTGCATGTTAACGGTGTTTCGGAATAATCCCTGGTGAGCGTGGGCATCTCACGCATGCCTCTTGTTCCCTACTAACGATGCTGGCATTTAATGATCCATGCCAAAACAGTTTATTTTTAAATTCAAATTCTCAAAAAATGGAAAGTAAGAAATAATAATTAACTGTACAAAAACGTCCAAGAAAAAGCGTCAGGAACTGTACTAGATGAACTCTGTTGTGCATGATTGAAGTACTTAAAGAGCTGGGATTGGCTCCATGCCCCCTTAACCCTGAACGGGATAAGTGGTTATGGAGAATGAATTAATCTGTCATTACATGGATTTGAGTTTTCCGAATAAAAGTGCGTTATTAGGAGTTTCTACTTTAAACGTTATGTCAGATGTTGTTGATGTTAACATAACATTTCAGGTGAGTTCACCACACAAGACTAGCTCACTAATATCTTAAAGTTTACCAACGTCGTAATGTTGTCATGTTAGTCAGAGTAAAACCACTCAGAGGGACCGACAACGCCTGTTACTCTCTCCTTCCTCTCTTTTCCCCTCGTGCCTCAATCACATAATTAAATAAGAGTTATTATCAAGCTATTTCTTCAATAAAAAAATCACAATAACAACAAAAACTGCCTCAATCACACAATAGACGCCCACCCTTTGATGAAACTTCTCATCTATTACCACTTTTGCGTTAGTCACACAAATGTTGACATCTCCTCTGCTTGATATGTTGGCAAATGTAAACACTATTTCTGATTAAATCACTGCACATGTAAACAGTCAATACCTGGAATATCCTTTTACAATGATTTCATTCTGAAAGAAGAAAAGTATCCATGTAAACCAAAACACTGGCACCAGGCGTGCCTGTACTCTGTTGAGAAGGCGAGGGGTCTAAATCAAAGCAATTAATAATGTATTTAATAATATGCCCAGTCCTGATCACCAGATTCAAGACCTATGCTCCTACTGTGTCCCGAGATGGCTCTCAGCCCTCTACGGACCTCCCTTGCAGCATTCTGCTCCTGCTGCTGTTTTGCGGCTTTTTCTCCTTCATGCATCCTTCCCCTCCCAGATCTTCTTCTTGAGACATTTTCGTATCCTATTCTGTGTCACTTTGTCCCTGGATCTAAAAGCCTTATTCTTCTCATTCAGAAGGACCTTTATATCCGGGGTGACCCATGGTTTGTTGGTTGGAAAACACTGCCCTGTTTCGGCTGGTACAGTTTCTTCCACACATGTAGTCATTGATGCAGTGAGTCAGACCATCAATGTCCTCCCCGAATGGAGAACAGAGCCCATCCCCTTTTGGTGGATGAAAAACAGTCCCTTAAAGATGATCTACACTACGATTTAAGCCCGTTTCACACTTGCAAATGTGGAGTGTCTGAGTTGCCATGGTGACATGGTGAAAATAATAAAGTAATAAGTAGTCATAAAGTAGAAAGTGCTGTTTGTGGCTAGAAAGAATAGATGAAGAAGAAAGGATGAATAAGAGAGGTTCATAGTCTGCAAAAAGGCCAGCAATACTGTCCACGGCATTCTAGACATCCATAAGTCTAGATACGCCGGCAACATTAAAAAATAAAAGAAGTTTAAGCAGAAAGGATGGCAAAAATGAATGAAGAAATCTTCTTTCTGTCTTGTTAGCATGTTTTGATAGGACAAACTTTTTTCTACCCTTGAACATTCATACACTTTATTGACCATTACAGATGGTCAAATGGCCGGTCGGGTTGTCCAGTGTGACAACATCAGTCGTGATTTTCCACAAACATTTGACTCGTATAGTGTGAGTTGAAATTAAACGGCAACGACTCAAAAGTCGTACAGTGTAAGCAAAGCTTAATATCTAACTCTCCTCCTCCGTCCATTTCCTTATTGTTTTCGTCATTGGATGATGTCTCTTCACCACAGGCTTATTGCCTGGGAGGCGGTAAACAAGGTTGAGGTCTGAGAAACCCAGCGGGTCGAGCTGTATGCTTCCTTGGTGTTGGCAAACGGTAGGTTCAGTGTTCCGTTGTCACTGGTGTGGCATAGAGAAGAGGGTGTGTGGGAGAGCTTCCTGCAGTTCTGACACCAAGGTGTGATTTAGCTCACAGGCGTCTTCAGCATCTCTGGAGGGCAGCAGGTAATATGGCCACATGCTCACAACGCCAGCAGCTCAACATCCCACATGCAGCACTGTTACTTCACCGTGATGTGTCCAGTGTTACACCATCGACTTTTAATGTTGACTGTTAACTGTTACACATCACTATAACTCCTCCCTTCTCCTTCCCGCTCTTCCTCGCTTTCTGGTCCACTCTGAGATTGAGATCCAAGAGTCCGGAGTGAGTTCATTCAGCCATGTCTTCGTGAAGCACATAAACTGCACCCCCAAAACTCCACCTAAAAACTGTCAGTTCCATTAGCTCATCCATCCTATTGGGGTGAAATCTTAGGCTGGACTCCAGCTCTGCATCCCTTCTTCCTCCTCCTCAACTCTGCTGGTATCCCCGGTTGATCTGTGTTGACTCGCAGTATGTCTAATGCAGTAGATGATTGTGGAGAGGGTGTAGAAAAAGTAAAGAAAGGACATGCAAAAAGAATAATAACAGAAACAACAAAAACAACAGAAACAAAGAAACGTGACAAGAGTTGCAGCAACAGGCTACTCACGTGGCACCATTTTGCAAAAAAACAACAACATTAAATTATGATCTAATCTAGCACACACAGGCTTATTCACACACATTTACCACACTTGTGTGTTTGGTTGTGTGCGTAGTCTCTCTCTCTCTCTCTCTGATCAGACAGTAGGCCAAAAAGGGTTTTATCAAGCTTAATAGGATTTCACACTCGAAAATACACACATGCACACACACTCTGGAACTGTTGTTGAAGACAAACATGTCTGAAAGCGATGTGTGATACCAGACAAATGAACACTCACCTATTCCTGCACACTCTTGGACATAAAAGGATTTGTCAGGTTCCCACAATGTACACATGCAAAACTAATGGACTCAAATGTTCACACAGAGAGTCCTATTACTGGTTTCGATAACACTGGGCCTCACACACCTGCCAGAGTGGAAACAAGACATATGGGAATCCGCATCCTCCAAACTAATCTGCCATCATCTATATGTTCATCATCAATGCTGCAGCCTTCAGTAGGAGCCTTTACTCCTCAGGAGGTGTTAAAGGAGTCCTCCACTGTCTGTTCTTTTGTGTTCCTGTATGACGGACATGAAAGGTGAATCTTAGAATCACTGTTTTTATTTTCTATAGATAGATATATAGAATATAGAATAGATACTAATGTTGACTCAAACACACAGAAGAGGATCAAATACATTTTTATACAAAATGTATAACCAAACCAATAAAAGAATAAAGAATAAATTCGTAGTGAGCCTATGAGCTCAAATGATGTCAAATGATTCAAAGACAATAGTACTAGATAGAAATAATCTAAAAATTTTAGCTGTTTCAAGGTTATAGCTCTAGGTAACAGTAGCACATATAGATATTTGGATGCAATTAGATTAAGTAGGTATGAAAAGCTATTTGAAGGTAATATAGCTGGGCAGATGTTGGATAAACAGCTGCTTGAAGGCATTGATACTATTTCAAAGCAGTAATAGTACCAGATAAGAGTAGTACAAGTAGATGTTTGAAGGTAAAATAAGTGGTTAAAATAGTTTTAATATATATCTGAAGATAATAGGACTAGATAAAAGTAGTAAAAATAGCTATTTAAAGCCATTAGTACTGCTATAGTGGTGACAATTATACTACACGGTGGACGGTTGCTAAGTTTATAGAGGTGGTTCGATCCCTGGACCCTGCAGTCCACACATTGAATTGTCCTTGAGTAAGATACTGAAATATTATATTTTTCAGTATTTATTCATAATAAATATTAATTTGAAGGCAATAAAGGAAGATGAAGTAGGATAAATATATATTTGAAAACAATTATATTAGGTGATGGTGTAATTGTTATCGCCAATGAACATCTTAGACTACATGTAGTCAGTGCATCCCACTGATTTCAGCAGTACACATTTCCTAAGCGTGGAAATTCATTTCCTGGTGCTGCATTCTGGTTCAACCACACAAAGTACAGAATGAAACTGATTAAAGCTGTCAATCTACATGAAGGAGCTAACTGCAAATGTTTCAGAGGCACCTTTCACAACTAACGGTGATGACAATTTGATAATAAGAAGGCTGATTTTTTGGGTGAAATAGTCCTGAGAGACCACATTTGTTCAGAGGGATGGTAAATTCTGATTTGTTTGGGATCAATGGATCTCTGCAGAATATAGTCTCCAGGGTCAGAGGTGGACTGCATTTTTATAAACATGCTGCGACACTGTAGTTATCTCTTGTCCTCAGGGCATGCAGTAAAATATGGTCCTCCACATTGAGAGAGTGAGTGAAGGGAAGGGACTCCTTTTTAATAGAAAGCAGCGCTTATGTGCTCTGGTAGCTGGACCGTGTTATGGCCTGTCTGAAAACTTTTGCAGTTTAACTTAAGAACTTCCACAGACAAATGACCAAGCCTTCATACCATAACTCAAACACGGAAGCACCTCTCTTTCTATTTTTGACAGTATCTCTCGCTCATACACAAACACACACAGCTAGCAGCAGTGAAATAGCATCACTCAGACACCTCGAGCTGTACATTTCCTGCCTGTCTTGATACATGCAGCCAACTGTGAAATGTTGCAGAAATAGGAGTGGCTCTGTAGCGCAAACACACATATGCACAAAAACTTCCAAAAATCCTCCTATTTTTTTCTGCTGCCACTTCCTGATAAACATATTTTCGTATTAAGTATTCACATAACCTGTAACTATGCCTCGAGTGAATGTCTGTTTCTCAGCATGCCTGCCAGTTTATGTCGTTTATTTTGTGCGTGACAGACAGGAATGAGTCGGGGATTGAACCTGGATAGTCCTGAAAAATGGAAACGGTGTTCTCCTGCTATCCCGGTTACTGCCGTGTTGACACAGATGGAGACAACCTCTGCTGTGATGGTGAAACAGCTAATGAGAGGAAAATAATGCATCAAGTAATATAGTTCTAGCAAAAGATGAGTCAGGCAGTCTAACCTGTAGCGCAATGATTGCCAACGTTTTCCAGAGGACACACATTTAAAAAGACAAACAATTGCCACCAAAATCCCAATAGACCATATCTATCAATTGCAAAATAACGATTTGAGCATAAGTAAACATTCATGACCCTTTTTACTATTGTCGGAATCATCTTATTATCTTGATAGGTAAAACCGCCATTTCAAAGTGAAAATCCCCCAATTCCCTGCATTGTACAAGCAACCCCATGATTGAACTCTTTAAATCGAGTATATCTTATATCCCAAAAAAAGGTGTTTTTCTTGGAAAAGCTCCCCCTAGAAAGTGAAATATGAAATATTAGACAAAAATTAAATATATATATCGTTGTTATGATTTAAATAAAACAAATTTGGACTCAATCATGCCAATGTTTAGAAAGTTATGTCGGAATAACTATTAGAGTAAAATATGATATATTTAAGAAAAATCTCCTCAAGTTAATTCACATGTATTGAATTTGTACACAATTCTACTCTGTCATGACTTTCTTTTTCATTTAGTATTTTCTTGGATTATTGTTATGGTTTTTGGATTTTCATTTTGAAGGTTATTGTCATTGCATTGATCTGTTTCCTGCTCCCTTTTATTTTGAAAGCTTTGTTCCATGTGTTCCTGCTAGCTTTGCACTTTCTGTTTCGTTTCTTTGGAGTCTGTTTAACACATTTTTTCTCTGTTTGGTTTTTGTGTTGTTTCTTGTTTACCCTGTCTTTGTGCATTTTCACTTGTGCTCCTGTTCCCTCTCTGTGTATGTCCTGTGATTCCCTTCTCATGTGTGATTGTCAATCATGTCCACCTCTGCTCTCCCTCCAGCTCTGTCTCAGTGTCTCATTATCTCAGTGTATATGGTCTGTGCTCCCCTGTCCTCATCTGCTAGTTTCTTGATGTTTCCTGTTACTCGTCCCAGCCTTTCTCCTCATGTTTACCTGTGAGTATAGTTCCTATTTTCCTGTGTTTCTTTTGGATTTCCATGGCAACTGCTTTACATCTGCGTCCATTTTGTCTGCATTTTGGTCAGCAATTCTGCTTCAGTTAAAGTTCCTAACATACTGCCACTATGTATTATGTTTGTATGTGTGTATATGACATTGTTTGCATAATCTAAACTGCCCTCTGCTTTCTATCCTCCTGTCATTGCAGACATTTTTATATTTATATATATTTATGCTTTGGTTTTTGTTGACTTTGCACCAGGATACCACTTCAAACTCCTTCTAAGTGGAGTTACTTTAGCAACAAACCATTTTCTGATGCTGATTTTAAATTCTGAGATACCTTTAGGGATCATACAGTGAAACAGTCCAGTGTCATGCAGTTAAAACAGTCAAGATTCATACAGTGAAGCAGTCCAGTATCAAGCAGTCAAAACAGTCCAGGTTCATACAGTGAAGCAGTAAAGGCTCACACAGGCATACATTAAACTTTCTGCTAGAAGGTATTGATACTATTTCAAAGCAGTAATAGTACCAGATAAGAGTAGTACAAGTAGATGTTGGAAGGTAATAGAAGTAGTTAACATAGTCGTGATAAATATTTGAAGAGAATAATACTAGATAAAAGTAGTAAAATAGCTATTTGAAAGCATTAGTACTGGTATAGTGGCAACAATTGTATTACACGGTGGACGGTGGCTCAGTTTTAAGAGGTGGTTCGATTCATTTAAAAAAAAATTTACTAGTCATTATTGATGATGATAAAAGGTATTTGTGATATAATTTAAAGAAATTTAATAAATATCTTATTTCCTGTTCATATGAATGTCGTTGCCATCTTTCAACTACTGTGACGTTTGGCATGTGCCTGATATGTAAATGTGTCTGCGGGTAATAGAGAATTTAGTGATTGATGGAAAGGTTAATCATTCCAGACAGATGGTATGTGCTGCTAAATCAGACTCCCTCTGTACGTGTGTTTGTGTGTGTGTGGGTGTGTACATGCATCAATGCGTCCATGCCTGGTCAGGCTGTGATGAGCGTGTGTCTGTCACTTCATTGGCCGTGATTGGAGAGAAACCAGGCGGGTCAGGCATCATGGGAACCAGCAGCCTCATTATTCTTTATTGTATGGTGATAATAGAGGTGTTTCCACCTCCATGAGGTATATTGTGTGCATATTTGTGTGAGAGAGAGAGAAATCTGCGCGGTGAAATAAGAGACAAAGCAGCTGCCCGCCAGGTTGGGATGGAGTTCAACATCCCATCAAGCCACAGCTTCATCTGACTCCAACCAGCCTGCAGAAACATCGTCAATATCATGTCAGTGTGAGTCTGATTCAAGTGATTCTTGGAATGGCCCCTGTATGCCTGCAAGTGCGTAACAGAGCTGAAAACCCTGACGTAACTACAAAAAAACTGTTGATCTAAGGATATAACTACACTGGCCAAGCCAGCATACATTCAGGTACACACACACAGTTTAAATACATAGTGTGCTAAGACAAGCACTGTAGCCACGATGCTTCCATACACCACATCGCAAAACAAGACGTATCGATGAAGTGCCTTCTTACAATCAAACACACACAGCCGTTCTCGCACAAACACATTCACACATGAGTTTGAAAGAGAGAGAGAGTCACGGCTGGCGTGATGTGACAAATGTTTTTTTTTAAATCCTATAAACACAATAAAGAACACAAACAGAACAAACACATGCCCTCATAGAGAAGGGAGCAGAGTCAAGGAGAGTTAAAGAGACAGAAAGACAGTGGAAAAACATGTCACCTCTAAAATTCAACGAAGTCCTAGATTGTGAATGTTATTGCTGAATTATTGTTCTGTATTTTGTGAAACGGATGATCTTACTTTTATTTAGCAAAAAAGCAACAGAGTGGTAAACCCTGCCTTAAGAGGAAACAAGAAGACCTGAGTTGTGAAACCGTTGGAGAGAAACTTGTGAGGTTAGGAGAGTTGGGGGATTGAAGATGGTAGGCAACAGACATTTCCAATGCAACCAGCTCTATGTCGGCTTAAAAATGTTTAGAACAGTTTGGGGGAAGTTGGTTTCCATTCCTGCCACCACTTACTGGCGCCATGGACTGAGTGCCCGCTTCGACATCTCACTGCGATGGAGCAAATACTGGACCGGGTCCCGCCAATCCATTGGGTGGACAGCACAGACTCTACCAGTTTACTCTTAATGCTTTAATTAATCAGGTCTTCATGGTAACGCCTATAAGGGGTATATTTCTAAATATATCTATCTAATGCAACCTCATCAATTGGCAGGCTGCATGATGCGGTTGTAGATTGACATCTTTTTTGAAGAACTCCTTAGATTTTTTTATAGGGACATATAGGTCGCGAGCGGAACTACACAGATAGAAGCCACGGTATTTTACACGCTGAACCTTTGAGTGGAGAATACCAACTTGTCTTTCTAATAGGCGAGAGTTCCTCAATTTAAATTCAACAGACACTCCTTTATTTCAGTCTATCCGGATGCTAAAACAAAATCAGTGTGGTGTTGAGAAAATGAGAACTGAATCAAAATATTAATTGTCTTTCATGATTGTATGATGTTGACCGAATGTCTAGGAAATGTTTTAAACAGGGAATCGTTTGATGCATCTGTTTGTAAATACCAGAATTGCTAGGAACAGTTGATGAATTTTAGATAACCTAAAAAAAAGTTGACTCTTATTACATCACATATTGGTATAATGGTCTGGTGTCCACATACGTTTGGACACTTGGAGTACTCCATGACAGTAAATGGGTCACTTCAAAGTTTTGTTTTTGAAATGGAAATATTGCTTTTTACGCTTTAAGACTGCTATACCTTCAGAACAGCTGAGGAATAATTTCTCGGTTCCACTTGTTGAATACAGATGCTTACATAATCCACCTCCAATTGAGCTGGAGGTGCTGCACCAGCCAAGTTCAATTTCCAAGGATACACTTCTACTCAGACATAACAAGCTGCTAATAATCTGTTTGACTAAAGCCAGACTCACTGCTTCCCTCTTTGTTATACCATGTCCTCGAATTCTCTGTCTTATGTCTAAACAATTAAATATTTGGGGAACATGCACACATTAAAAGGGACTATTCAATATCCCACAGATGCTTGGAAATACCTGTTACGCGTTTTTTATACGGCCGCTGGTGATTAGGTACACCCATTAAATCTGAAGAGTCGAAACTGCGAGGATAGCCTGAGATGAACTCAATCAGCTGACGCCAGAAGCGAAGGAATAATAGATAACTGTCACCGACTCTATTCACAAACATTCACCTCTCAGTAATTTGTGATGCATGAATATTATTTTCCAGATTCGAACATTTATTTCCTTTACAGATTGACCTACTGGGTTTGAAATAATAGTCTCTGAAAGGAGTTCAAAATGAGGTTTGTCTCTCAACATACACTGATCAGCCATAAAATTATAACCACTGGCTGATGTAAGAAGTTGTTCATCTTGTTACTACGGTATCCATCAGTGGGTGGGCTATATTAAGCAGGAAGTGAACCCTTCAATTTGATGAAAATGGGAAAGCATAACAATCTGAGAGACTTTGATAGGGACCAAATTATGATTCCAAGACAACTGGGTCACATTATCTGCAAAAAGTGTTGTGGGGTTTTTGTAGTCTGAAGTGGTTTTGCCTTCAAAAGTGGTTTAAGGATGGACAACTGCTGATCCAACAGGACCGTGGATGTCCAAGCAAGCATAGCCCAAGCTATCCAATACCACAGAAAAGCTACTGTAGCACAAACCGCTGAAAACACACACGGAGTGAAACACAGTTTGCTGTGTGTTTGACTGCTAAGCCCCAGACCGGTCACAAGGCCAAACTGACCCCTTTCCACGATTGAAAGTACATAAGCTACATCAACAACCGAACTTGATCATTGAGAAATAGAAGAAGGCGACCTCGTGTGAAGAGTCATGTTTTCTTATACATCATGTGGACGTCGGGGAATGTGTCCAGCACAAGAAGAAAGACCTACGCCATATTACACTGGCAGTTGTGATGTTATGGTTGATCAGTGTGTAATCTTTATTCAATGGTTTGATTCTGACACGCAAACCAAACAAGGAGAAAACATAGCCTCCACGATGGCGGTAATGACCAGACATTCAATTATTTCCACCCACTACATTAAAGGTGATTCTTGCACCGATTTATCTGTCCTTTTCAATGAATATACTATTTTTCTTTCCAGGAAATCTCTATTTGAAACATGTGAGGAGCTATCACCGTTAATTTACCCTGACAGTATTTGATAATGTGGAAAAATGGGAAATGGGTCAATCGCGGTGATTAACCTGCAGGGATTTATCTGATAATTCAGCCACCCCTCAGCTTTGAGCAGATTTACAATTTTCGCTCATTGTTTTGCAGCTTTACTCTCCTGGTTCCATTTCACAACTTTCATCAAATCACTTTCGGCTGTACACAAGTTAAAATCTTTTCAAACCCACTGTTCACAACCTGCTTACCATCAAAAGGCAGACAGTAGACATGTTTGAATCCAGGAGAGTACGCTCTGCCCTGCATTGTAAAAGCAATCCCTTACACACATATAAACATATATACACATACATATATGTATATGTATATATTAACTTTTTAACTCAAATATGAGGTTTAGTTTTGTATAAATCATGTCTGTTGACCATAAATTCCAATAGAAATGTAAAACTTGGTGATAATGAGTTTACATGAAAAAAGTAGTAATATAGATTTGGGAGATAAATTATACCCTATGCTTTTTCCAAAAAACCTCTGGGTCAGTTTTGATGTGGGAGGAAGCATTTTCATTGTCGTATTGGTGGACAATACGAGGGTTAAATGATAGATCCAGGTTATCGGCTGTTAAGTTAAAAGCTAACTTTGTCTAATTTTCGAAGCTGCACAAGCAGAGTTCAGCTTTTACATGGAAAACAGCAGATGCTCAGGTTGAAGCACATCATTATAGCGAAAGGTAAAAATAAACCGAATAAGAGGTAACATGATGAACTGTAATAAGCTACAGATGTTTATATTACTAAGTTTAACTTTAAAATTCCTTTCTCATTGCCGCTTTAAAAGAAGTTCTGAGTGAACGTATAGTATTGCCTCTTTTATTCAGCTTACCATATGTTTGTCAGGGTTCCATAAAATAATTTCTGATGCTGCTGACATTGTAAAATTAATCCGAAAGTGGAAAAACAAAAATGTCAAACTCAAATCGTCAACATTGTTTCACATATCACATATATTCACCGTGTCACAACTTCAGCTAAATGGTCAGTGTGTAACTATGCAATAATACCTGATACAACTTGTAGCATCAGGCGGTAGACTATAATTCAACGGTCTTTGAAAGAAAAGGCTTCATATAACTTACTTCATCATTCACTAGAAGCCGTAGAGGCAAGCAGCAAAATGAAAGACAAAAGAGTACGATGGTAGCTAAATACTAGGGATCTGTCAATTCCTCTCCGTATGTGAGAGAGGTAGAAGGTAAATGCTATAAAATTTTCAAAACAAGCAAAGGTTACTTTAAGGATACATGAAAACAAAAAACTTGTCTCTAGCCAAAAAGGGCTATTTCGCTATGAAAGATTATTACAGATGTATTATAGTAAGAGTATATTTATCATGTTTCAAGTCAACATCAACGAAAAGAGTCAGCGATGATGAAGTGTGCAAATGTTTTAGAAATTCTTTCCACTTATATAATAACCACTTACTGTATGTGTGCATGCCATCAGAGGGATGCAGAGTGTATTTTTTAAATGCATATTTCCCGTGATTTTGTATAATTGGAAAGAATTCTGTGACTGAAAATTGTTGAGAAATGCAGGCATTGCACTGCAAAAATTGCAATATAAAAATAATTTCAAAGAAATATCAAACTGGATAAAGGACAAAGCTTTCCAAGATGAATATTCAAGTGTTGAAATGTTTTTGAGCACTTTTACAAATCTAGACCACCTTTACACCAGTTGCACACTACTCCCTGTCTTCTCTGCCACAAAACCATTGGCACGAGTTATTCCTGGCTTTCCTCACTCTCTCAGACAGGTATTGTTTTGGATTTGTGGAGTCTGGTTCTGAAGCTGCGATGAAAGATTATTTTATTAATCATTTCTCCTCACCATGATAATGTACTGGGGGTGATTTGATATGATTTCAGGAGCTGCGCAGAAATGAACTAACTAGGCTACAGATTTAACGTGAGGTTTCAAACGTTTTACATAATCCCAGGAGACATCTGTCTGTGGAAATTGCAATTAGAAAGAATTTCAATGAGTTGCTTTAAGACAAGCCTTAAACAGACTTTAGCAAACACGTACATGAAAAGATGCTAATTTCCAATGGATATTTTGGGCTAGTCTCTGTTGTTGGAAAGCTTGCATTGGCCCTTGGAATGCAATATTATATTAAAATAATACATAACTATATAAATGCCGTCTTTGTGTTTCAGAAACTTTGCAGCTACTGTTTTGTATGTCGAAGTCCCAGTCTGTAATATTTGTTCATTGTTTTTACCTTGTTGCAGAACTAAATGGTTTTTCTCTCTTTCTCACACACACACAACACACACACACAAACACACACACACACACACACACACACACACACACTCCCACACACATACACACAGATACACACACAAACACACACAGTTCTGCTTTATTCTCTCTCTCGTTCCTGGTAGTTCCTCTGTATAAGAAATGCATTCCTTCAGACTTTGTGATTTGTTTTGTTTGTTTTAGGTTATGTTTTGCGTCGCTCCATATCGTCTGTCTCATCTCAGAGGCATGCGTGCATTTAAAGCGTGGATGTTGATGTTATTCCAGCGGTCAGCCTTTTCTGCATCATCTTCTTTTCATTTGTCCTCGGCGATGTCTGTCTCTTTTCACAAGTTGCTGCTGCAATTCAGAGACAAGTAAAGCAAGAGGACGGCGACATTTCTTCTGGACATTTCTTCCATTGAGTGTTTGCACCACATCTTTCATTTATTCTAGTATTTTACAATACTATCACAATTTTAAAGGTGAAGTCTGTAAAATTTAGGGGTATCTCTTTGAATAAATGGAAGGTAATATTACTATTATTTTTAGTGTGTAATAAGCTGAAAAGGAAAAACATTTTTTAAGTTAGTTTTGAAATAGCTTTTATATCTCCAAATGGATGATAGTTTTCAATATTTAGCAGGAAATAAGCAATAGGGTGTGAGATATCACCGTTAAGGCAAACATGAGGACCCAACTCGTGAAATCTACAAGAGGTAAAAAGTGGGATTCGTGCTGTCAGTGGGTGGTGGACAGTTGCACAATGCGGAGTGCTCGCTCCCAAGCTGGTCATATTTATTCTGTGGTAATGCGAAGCAACCAGTCCTGAGTGTGATTGGTTTTGCAGGTTTACTGTACGTGATTCTAGCTGCTTTGACCGGCCCTGCTTGGACCTTGCTTTTTACTTAAGGTGTGGACCGAGTTCTTACTGCACTATCTCTCCTACGTAGGTGAGTTTTAACTATGCAGCCGTGCAACGTCTGCAGAGTTGAATTCCAGGAGAACTTTCTTTGGGGCAAGGCTTGGACAAAGGTGCAGACACGAGACAGCGGAGGCAGACCAGGTGCAGTAAAATATTTAGTAACTCAAAAAATAGAATAGCATATTGATTTGGGCATATTTGTTTTACGTCAGATGCCCTTCCAGACAAAATCCTCTGCATTTATCCAATCTTGGGACCAGCACCAAGGACAGGACTCTGAATTGTGACCCCTTCGTGGCTGGGTTGGATGTTGTTTTTCTACCTTTCTAAATTATTTATAGTATATTTATATTCTCTAGTTGTGTCATTTTCGGTTTTAATTTATGTGTTTTACGTTTGCACTGAATAACTAAAAACGATTTCTGAATACATCTATCTAAAGGAATTTCAACTCTGGCCTAACATATCCTTCCAGTCAACGGTACAGAAAGAGCTTGGGGACAACTTTGTGCAGCGTGCACCCCTTTTAATTCATCAATTAGTCAGGATAACTGAATACATACAGATGAAAAACCACTCCATATCACTACCCCAGTCATCAGCCATGACATTATAGCAACTGACAGGTGATCCCATTGCAATATCATTGTGTGTGAGATATTAGGACACAAGTGGAGAAGCTTTTGGAAGCATACGGATTTTAGTGACTGCGACAAGAGATATCAAGGTCAGAGCATCTCCAGAGCTGCAGGTCTTAGGTGTTCCTGGTCTACAGTGGATTTTACAACAGGGTACATATGTCACTGCAACCACAAGAGAGCAACTGTAGCAAAAACTGCTGAAAAAGTTAATGCTGGCTCCGTTGGTAAGGTGTCAGATCACACAGTACATCATAACTTGATGTTTAGCCGATAATCGAGTTGTGAGTTGTTTAAGTAACACAATAACAAGTTCAAGGTCTTGACTTGGCCTCCTGATTCCCTAGACCTCAAACCAATCAAACATCCGCGGGGTGTAGTCGACAAACAAGTTCAATCAATGCAGGTCCCAGCTTATAACTTTAAGGACTTAAGGGATATACTGTTGACGTCTTGGCTTGGTGTCAGATTTCACAGCACATTTTAACAAAGTCTATGCCTGATTGGGTCTGAGTAGTTTTTGCAGTAAAAGAGGGGACCTACATAATATGATGTAATAATGTTTGTTCAGCTATTTTCTTTTCCAAACCAATATTTGCAAATACAAACTGTCTCTCTGCTGAGGAAACAATTTAATAACTGGCTGGTTTCAGCCTCATCAGCTCTTCATCAAGTTTCAAACCGGAGACTTGAACATGACCTTTTTATGGATTCATTCAAAACTCTAAATTACTTCTGCTCCTCTACACCTGAGTGCGTGGCATTTGCTCTTTTCTCTGAAAAATTCAAATCCTATCTCACATGAGCATGAGTGCTTGCTTGTTGGATGCATCCCAAAATAAACATTATTTAATTTATTTCTGCATCAAAAATGCAACAAATTTTAGTTTTCTGCAAAGAAGTGAGAAAATATTGCTACTGCAGTTTGTTTTCAGTCAAATTGGTGAATGAATCAGCTTTTATCAAGACTTTGCTGATAGTAATTGATTATATTGACAGAGGGTGAAGAGTTGTTGAATTAGAATAAGTCCACTAGAAGAATTCTCAGAATATATTAGTGTGGGCCTCATTAACCTGAACGGTTTCACAGTATGAACCTGGAATGTATCACTGCATGAATCCTCAAGGCATGTAGTAGTAGAAGAACTATTAGTACTAGTAGTAGTAGTAATATTGAAATAACCATAATAGAATAAGAAAAACATGTGACGTCTGGGGCAGATTGCACCATGAACAATGGGGGTATACAAACATCCTGTCTCGCAGTGGAAGCAATTCTATTGTGTTAATCAATTCTATGTGAAGCGTATCTTGATTGCTTTGATGTCCTTGACATGTGGCTTGATGTCTTTGTGACATGTAATTATTAAATTTTTGCAATGAGAAATACTATGGTTGAGCTTTTTGAGCGAATACCATCGTTTCTTATGTGATTTTTTTGCAGTCTTTTTGAGTGTTCTCTTTAAAAACTGTTTTGTGAATGGTTACAGAAACTCAGAGTAGCAGACTAGCCCTGATCAAGCCACGGATGTTGATGTGTTATTTGTATATGCGCTGGTCCTTAAAATGATAAATAATAAGGGAAAAAAAGTGTATTTAATCGTAGTCAGAAGAAGAAGTACTATAAAAAGAGTTTCCAAAAGATTTTGGGTTTGGAAATAGGTTTAGACTCACAAAAAAACCTCTAACTTCCCTAATTAATGATGTGATAATGTGGAGATGTGCCCAATGCAGATAAATGGATACCCGTCTGCTGTAGAATGTGCACGGAATGAAAAGCTTGCAGGGAAAAAAAACCTTATATAACACTTATATTCCTTGATTAAAATCTAAATAGACATTAGATATATGCAAATTGATGGTAAATAGAGGCAGAAAAAGTATTGATGCTTGCAAGTACGACATGTAGAGCAAGTGTTGGTCGGATAGATACATGGGCAGTTTTGCGGTGGTGCTTGTCCTGGCCACTTGTTTGTTTATTTTAAAGTGTCCTGGTCTCTAAAGGGCTCTATGAGCGTCACTCAGACAGTCCAATCTCAAATCATGGCACTGAAGGTGCACCAAATGTCTAATTGGAGGGGAAAGACTGTGCCGATCTGCCCGTTCCAAACATTTTACAAAGAACAACCCTCACAGTCCTACCTCTTCCTTCGAATCACAGGTGATCTGATACAGCCGCTAATCAGCTGATAAATTCAGAATAATATCTAATAATAAATAGTATCTACCATTACATTAACATTAATTCATGAACATAAATAACAAAATAAAGAATTGTCTCTAACAGTGCTGATGATGTGTAAATTCTGAATGGTGTGTATCAATAAATCAAGATGAATCTGCTCTGTCAGTTTTTCGATCTCATCTAATTTGCATGATCGTTGGAATCTGCAACCTGGGATGTTGAAGAATTTTAAAGACATCAAAACAGGTTGTGTGCATGACCGTACCCCCCAATGACATCACTGGTCTGGACTTCTGTATGTTTTCTCAGGTGTACATTATAAAAATCGCAAAAGAACTGACTTAAAAAGACCCACTTATAGGTCAGGGAGTTGGAAAACCCAAGAGAAGAAGGTACTGAAGTCAGAATAAGACATTAACACAACTATAAGGACGTCAACTGCCAATACATCCTGAAGAAGAGGAAGAAGTTTACTGGCAAAGATATTGCATAACACGGATATCACTGCCATTTTCATCATTGTCATTGCTTGTGGTTGAGAATGGGTGGAATGAATGATCTTGTTCTTCCTACAAACAGCCAGCTGAATCCAGATGTAAAGAGACAGGAACAGGAGTTTACTTGTGGACTGATTGTAGTTCAACGCCATTATTCCCCAGAAACCATCTGAAAACAGCTCCTGTCAGGTCCGCAATGTTAAACATGCCTTTCCATTTTGATGGGTCGTGTTGTTAAACCATTCCTTCTGCATGCAAGGGTTGGGATGCATTTTAAAATTAGGAGAGCCAAAGCATTATTATTTTGATCACATGTTAAACCTTGTGTAAGCCTGAAACATTTGGATATGAATATCAGCTGACTCGGCGTTTACTCAGAGGAAAATGAAAAGACTGAGAAAATAAAAGCTCAGCTTGAGGAGAAGAACAATAAGTGACACAGAGGGGAAAAAAAAACAGAAAGGGTGATGAGGGGGTCCACTGTGCCCTAAGGCCGGTTCCATAAAGCATAAGTCCATGCTTCTCCTGTAGAGTCATGATGCTTACACTCAGAAATAGTAAGTGAAGCACATTTAAAAGAAACTAAAATAAATAAAACCAATTTAAAGTTGCTTATTCCTCCCTGTGAGCCAAAATTAAAGAGTCAAGTCACTTTACACCACTTCCACCAGCAGTCCCTCATCCTGCAGAAACGTGCACTCTGCACGGGAAGCCACAAAAAGGAGGAGTTGAGCCGTGGCTGTTTCACCAGAGCGGGATTTCATCAAACACCATTTTCATTCTAGCAGGGGTGAACAGCTCCCTTCATAGTGGAGTAGACGTGCCATAAACCATACATCAGATCATGATTTACAGCCCCTGCTGCTTGATCAATCTCACAGCCGTTATGACTGGCAGTATGTAATGGTGGGTAATGATACAATGGCTGCTGCGGGGCTGTTAGCGTGTGCTGACTCTGCAAGACTCTAGACTGAGCCAGTCATATTTCAGATGTATGAAGCTTTTAGTTTAAGCTAAGAACATTTATAGTAAAGGCTGTGAACTCTGCATGCCTTAGGTTGGCATCATTTATTTTTTAGTACACAATCATGGCCATGGCCGTGAGGCAAATATAGTGTTTATTGGCAATCTAATTAATAATAAAGACTATGAAAATATAATTCAGAAATATAACTTTCACATTAAGGGCTTAACTCTTGATTTAACCTTCTAATTTTGTTTTATTTATTTCCATCTCAGAGGAAACCGGGTGTTTAATCAGCCTCTCAGTGGAATTTTCTTTATATTTTCACACATTTGTCGACCTGTCGTCACAAGAGGAATTATTTACCGCAAACATATGCTAAGCAGCAGCAATTTAATATTTGTAGGAACATAAAACTCAGGTGAAATCCAGTCAAACCTGTGATCTTCTGGGAACATTTTTCCATTAACTGTGGTCTTAAAAAAACCTTTAGAGAGGCAATGTCTCAGGAAACCAAGGAAATACTGCATATGCATATTTTTATTTTGTGGATGAATCAATTCTTCATCTAAAAATCCTTAGTTTCATGCTAACCTTTTTGCTTTCTCGTAATTATCCAAGCTACCACGAGAGAATGTGGATTTTCTTTAACATAGCTCATTCAATCAAGGGGTGCACACAACCATGACCATGTGCAGGGTTCCAGAAACAGAGCTAGGTAGGAGGAGTTCTCATGATTTCAGTGTATTTTCTTGAACTACATATGTACATTTCGTGTCAGTTGGAGGTCAAGAATCAGATAACAATAACTTTTAAATGATTTGTGTTGGATATACCATTATCAATATGTAAAGCAGTAATGTACGTTAATGTCTGGTTGTTTAACTATTTACAATTAATAAAGTCAGATAATCTGCAACACAGTAGAAGATAGAGGTAAAATTCTTCTGTTTTCTCTCAGGTCAGTGTTTTTGGAACTCTGAGGATTAGTCTGACAGTTAACCCAACAATTGGCTTAACATCTAGGTCCAGATGCACATTGGGATTTTTAAAAACAGATTTTTCTCCTCTCCTTTATGAAATTAATCTTGTCCTCATGTGATTTTGACTCCCTCAACAGAAACTTACTCACTTGGATGAGCGCTGTCAGAAATATGTTAGCTATAACAGTAAATCTATGTTGAAAATTGAGCAGGCACATCTGTTCCTTGGTATAGCGGATTAGTCTACTGATTTTAATGTGTAAACATGTACAAAGGTGTCCACTTAGTAAGGCTACTGACAGCGCTATTTTTGCTACGTCTGTCATAACGGAAAATCACATAATGGAAATAAGCGAAATTCCGGCGTATTCGGTGACATTACATCAAGGCAATTTTGACACACCCTGCGACGTTTCATGCCGACGGCCTCGGATTTGCCCCTAATTTCCTGTCTACATGTCAGCAGCTCAAAAACTCTTTCATTCTGAAAGGAGTTTTTCAAAGTATCAGTTTATGGTTACCATTTAAAGAATTTGAATGTGTGCAAAATAGCCGAACGCCCTGATCCAGGGCACGTTTATGAAAACACCAATGCAACCGCGGAGAAGCCCTTAACCTTACATTCAGCCTGGCATTTAACTTGCCCTGGATCAGGTCATTCTTTTACATCAACAATAACCATAGTAACACAGTACACCTTTAAAGTGCTTGCTGAACCCTCTTTTCCCTGTCGTGGAAATCAGTAGATCGATGCAGCGGAAAAAACCTTGGATATTACCCATACCTACCATAAACTGTATGACCTCATATCCTAAAACCAGGGATTTTTCACTGCCAGGATATAATTATGTAGGCCTGAGAGTGAAGTTCTCAGTTCTCAGCACACTGATTAAAAATCAAAAAAAAAGAATCCTTTATTGATCACACATAGCCATACACAGTACAACATAGTGAAATTATTTCTCTATTATTTCTCTATCACTGAGGGAGCCGGAATGGAAGCTTACCATTCAATAAACTTCTATTTCTTCTCACTATATTTCTTTCCTGACAATTTTTACGCATTCATCGAGTCTCACAGCTTTTACAGGACATTTTCTAATTATACATCAAAAGGTGGATCGCGACTACTCTGCTATCCATTTTTAGCAACAATTCACAATAATGTTTTTGCAAAGATTTTAAAAAACTACGAAAAAATCTAAGGCGATACAATTGGAATTAGCTAAATGTCACATCAACAGTATCAAACACATCAAGGTGCATTTCACTAAACATTAAAGACAACAAGTCAAATGACACAGACATAAAAGCCACACGTTACATGCCATAAAGAAATCATTAAATCTACTACTAAACAGGACGTTATTACATTGTTCATGGTCCAATCTGCACCAAGCCTAGGACTCATATAGTTAAACAGTTTGGATTCATACAGTGAAACAATACAAGATCTTACTGGTGTCTCATTGAATATCAGGACCACATTAAAATTTTACTGAAAAGATAGAAGTGCTGCATGGGTCTTTAGTGAAAGAAATAGGAATCAGGTGCTCATTTAAGAGGGGTTGATCAATTGGATAAATTATTCAATTTAAGTATCCTTGAACTTGAAGAAAATCCAAGGCACACTATTCCGAACATAATAGTCCATGCAGACTTATGTCTGACTTCATCTGTCAGTCTGTCCAGCACCATGGTAAACAAGAAGAGGCTCAGATCTGATCCTTGGTGCAGTCCCACCTCTACCTTGAAACCATCCGTCACGTCACACCACACCGCTAGCATGCTGATCTTATACACATCCTTTACAACTCTAACATACTTCTCTGTCACTACAGACTCCCTCGTGCAATACTACGTTCCCACCCTCGGAACTGACCGTGAGCATGCAAACACAACATCTTCTTCATCATCTTGTGGTATTGTTTAATTTAGATGTATAAAGTTGTGTTAAAAGTCAAAAGTCTGTTGTTCACTTTCTCTGAATCAACAAAGACACAATGCAACAACTTGCTGCTGACCTAGGCGTTTCAAAGGAACATGATGGCAGACATACATCATTAAAAATCAACAACAATCAGTTCAGCAAATACATAACATTTCATAGCGACATAAAAGAAATATATTTCCATTCATGGACATGATGTGAAACATCAAACATTGGCCTTTTTTCTTGCCTTGGAATAGAAATATTCTCGTTTGCCAGTAAACATTCCACACAAGATACTAAAAATGCCATTCATTAAATTCCACTGTAGTGCACAGCTTGAGTTATGATGGAATTCAGAAACAATATTCTTACAAAATGAGTGTCCTGTTTTAGTGATGTACTATTTTCCCTTTCCCTTTTTCAGTTTCCATTTGCCCCTTACTTCCTACATTTGGTGTGAACATTTAAAACATTTTTTTATTTATGACGCAGGCAGGATGATAAATTTCCCCTCGGTCGTTCAGGGAGTCATAAGAAAAAATACCAGAAGCTCTGCTGACGGTCATGATAAGAAAAATTATTAAGTGAACAGCAGGATTGATTGTTTACATTTCATAAATCTTTAACCGTTGAATTAAATCATGAAGGCACATTATTTTTCACAATATTGTCATTCCTTAATCTGTTTACTCCCCCTTCCACTTACGGGTGTCTAAGTTTATTGAAAAATAATTAATAACTCCTTACAAGTAGTGTGTAATAAAATATTTAATGAGGATTCCTACAGCAGGTGCAGGTTTACTGTCTGCAATTTAAAAGAATGCCGTGTCATACCATAACCGTGCGATATAATAATCCTTCATGAAAAATAATTTTGAGAATGATTTAGAGACATGTTGATCCAACCGTATGGTTATTTTTGAGGCTTGACAGTCGGGTGTTTTTAAAATTATTTTTCCACCAAATTTATATCGATGTTGGTCGGGATAATAATAGAAAAACTACCTCCAAAATGTCTTTCTCCAGTGCTTTCAACACTATCAAGCCTTCACTGCTGAGAGCTGGAAGAAACAGGTGTTGACTAACACCTGGCTGCTTGGACCATCAACTACCTCACTGACAGACCACAGTAGGTCTGTCTGAAGAACTGTATGTCTGATGTGGTGGCCTCCATCGCGGGAGCTCCACAGGGGACCATGCTCTCCCCTTTCCTATTCACATTATACACATCAGACTTCGGACACAACACTGGTCACTGTCATCCCCAGAAGTTCTCTGATGACTCAGCCATTGTCCGATACATATCAGAGGGGAACGATCTGGAGAATTTTGTGGACTGGATTGGAGTCAATTACCTTCGGATTAACACCACAAAAACCAAGGAGCTTGTGATTGACCTCCCTAGGAGGGCCACATATCACCCAGCGATTAAAATTCAAGGTTTGGACATCGGACAGGTGGTCTCATAAAAATACCTGGGAATTCACCTCAAGAATAAAGAGCAGTGGTTGGACAGCACAGATGTGTTGTACAAGAAGGGCCAAGGTCGTCTCCACATGCTGAAGAGACTGTGGTCTTCGGCATGTGGGGGGTTCCTGAAGGGTTCAGGATTCTGTTAATGCCCTTTTATGATACCATGGCAGCATCAGTGATAGTCTACTTGTGATCTGCTGGGGTGGAGAAAGCACAGAGGGGGACAGGAAAGACTCAACAGGTTGGACAGGCGGGCTTGTTCTGTCCTGGACTCTGAGAGGATGGGTGAGAGGCTGATGTTAAGCAAGCTAACATCCATCCTGGACAACAGTTGAATTATCAATGTGTACCTAAGAACTGATTGGACAGTAAGCCAATACCTCCTAGTACTAGCAAGGAAGTTGAAAATATATTACAGTGCAAAAGTGGAATATTTAACTTTATGTACCTTGACTTTTTCACTGTATGAACCTGGACTGTTTTACTGATTGAACCTGGACTGTTTCATTATATGAACCTGGACTGTTTCACTATATGAACCTGGACTGTTTCACTGTACATAGCTGAACTTTCCCATTTTATAAACTTGGATTGTCTCACTGACTGAACTTGGACTGTTTCATTATATTAATCAGGAGTATTCACTGTATGGACCTGTTTTAATTTATGAACCTAACCCAGTCAAAAGCAAGTGTACTTCAGTGACAGTCCCCAGCCTGGATAAATGGCGAGGGTTTGTGTCAGGAAGGAAATCCTACGTAAAAAATATGCCAAATCCATATGTGGAACCAAATGGAAAAACATCATCTGCTGTAGCGATCCCTAAAGGTAACAGCCAGAAGAAGAAGTTTCACTGCGGCATTTGTCATGGTGCCACCGCTTAACATCTGTATGAATAGCAGTAATACAAATATGGTCAAGAGTAGTATTGCATTTTTGGCACGTTGCAACAGTTAAAGATTGAGCCTGTTAAGCAAATTCCTATAATTTCTTATTAGATTTTTTTCTCAAAACGTTTAGTTAATTAATATTAAAACAGACAGCGGAGTAGTACAGATTAAGCTCCACATTTAGACGTGTGCTATAAAAGCTGTGAGACTAGAGACTAGATAAAATATATATATATATATATATATATATATATATATATTTATATACATATATACATATAAATAGGCAAAAGAAGAAGAACTCAGCTCCAGCGTATATTTGTGCATCTATCATGACTATTCAAAACAAAATGACTTAAAATCAAAAGGGAATTTTTTTTTTTTTTTAGTGATTAAGCACCATTGATATTTCAGGTTGCAGTCACAAACCGTACAGTGCTGCACTCATCTCTTCTGTCAGGACCAATTGGCACTCGTCTAATCCCACCGGAAGGGCTAAACTGAATTATTTACATTAACTCAATAAAGACAACCATTTTTTAAACATTGACTGAAAAAAAGGGTAAAAAGATTAAAGCTTAAGTTTTAATCTTATTTTTATTCATTCATCTGTCTTTTCCTCTCTTTTTTATACACATAAGATTGTGGTCCATTTTTTGTCTTTGAGCTCTATATATCCTAGCATAGGCACACACACTGCAACTCACAAAGTAAACACAACCTGGCAAAATTGGCATTCATCTCTCTCAGACACAAACACACTAACAATCTCTATCCTATCGAACACACAAATTGAATCCATGGTCTTAACAGGACAGGGAGGACAAATAAAAATCACCTCACCCTTACACATCACATCTCCTCACACACACGTACACACACGCACACATTAGAGATGGACGTAAAAAAAAGCCTTGAATCTTGGTCAAACATTATTTGCTGTGTAAATGCTGACAGATGTGGGAGGAAAGCCACGTCTGACTCATCAGGAGAGGAGACAGAGAAAAACGGCGGAGCCTCACTGATGGCGTGAACTGTGGAGGCTGAAGTAGTGATGACTGTGATTAAATCCATGAAGGATGAAGGTCAAGGTGACGAGAGGAGAAATTAAAGTGATGGTAAACATGATAACCTCTTAGAAGTCTTTATCTGGTTTCTCCCCTCCAGCAATGAAGACTTTGCAGCTAAATGTGAATGTGATCCGTCCATGATCCCTGTGATTAACTTCAGGTCTGACTGACTGCTTCATGTGGTGTAAACATGACTGCAATTTAGCCTCTGAGGTGCAAGTGAAGAGATTAGTCATGACAGCCCAATCAGATATGTTCTATGAAAATTCCTCCTTTTAAACAACTGAGGTGTAAGATGGTTGACAGGAGGGCTGCAACCTAGGAAATTACATGCAAATAAACAAAACAGAAACAAATTTAAAAAATCATCTTCATCAATTTGACTACACATGCCCAGCATTTGGAGAAGGTTCTGCAAATACCACACATTAAGAAAAACATGTGGCAGAGGCGAAAGGTGTTTCCAGAGGACAGTTAAAAATGGTAAACACATCTGGGCTATGTAAGTTTTTTTGGTATATTTTTACATTGTAATCACATGATTCCTTTCAGTTAATTTTTCAACACCACTAATAAATAGCAGACAAAATAAAATAAGTAAAAAACCACAGCCAAAATGAATTTACACGAACCCAGCCGCATTACAGCCTGTTTGTTGTGCGCCTACTTCATCTGTAGGCCAGGCCCCTAATTTCAGGGGGAGCATTCTTATTAGTGATCATTATATAAAGTCCTTCCTTCTCATGAGATCTTTTTGAGTCCTTTTGAAGGCCTGATGCCGAAACATGACTTTTTTTTCTTATAAGTCTAAAATGACTACTGATCATTTGTGACAATACCTTATTAATTTCAAGAGAATGCCTTGAAGTTTTTTGTGATAACCACTAAAAAATTTGATTGAAAACTTATCATAAAAAATAGTTTCTACTTCAACTGCAACCTTATTTATAAAACTTTTTAGGATTTGCGTTAGAATGTACAAACATACGATTTGCGTGAGAATTTTATAAATCACAATATTTTTCTGCATACACACCTGTGTATGTAGTGTACCTTCCAACTAATCCTACACTGTTTTTTAGATGAGGTAGCAGTTGAAGTAGAATTTGTTTTTGATAAGTGTCCTACTCTGAGTTCCTTTAATAAAACACAACCTTTCATTAAGTGTGGTGCAGTCTGAGTGGGCTTCATGCAACGCTTCATGTCACCCAAAAAAAAGTGTGGAATGCCTCTAATATTAATGACTTTCATCCATCAGGACTTTATTCATAATTCTGTTTGTGTTTCTTGTCGCTGCATGTTCTAACGGGGTCAGTGCTGATTCATAGGAACAGGGTCCCCCCCCACCCTCAGACAGCAGCCTCATAGGTGCTCTTTAATGCAGGGAAAAGATCACAATCGGTTTAATCAACAAAATTACCAAAGAGTTGCTTCTTCACATCCTCCAACATCGGCAAATCAGCCACTGTGCGTCATTACGCATTTTTATGCCCACTAATAATTATAACATTAATAACAACAAACACATTATGACCCGCGGTATATCATATATGATGAGGCACTGCGTCATATTTAGACTAAGTCATCGGAAATGCTTCAGTTTAATGTTGTTTGTGTGACGGTTTACTTTTTATTCATGAGAATGAATTTCAATGACATAAATATTGTAGGATAATTAAAGAAACATGAGTGATAGAATGTAGTGACAGAAATATTTCTTTGTTTTTATTCTCCAGTGAGAATCAATCATTTGACTTGACTATATTGACTTTTCTTTGTAAAATTGGCAATGAGTTATATTTTGACTGAGCAACAGCAACAGTAGCCTGTGGATCAGTACTAGCAACTCAATCCTTGCCCTGGGCTGTTTGGACACTAAGGTCATCAGTTCCATCAATACTCCACATCATCGAATAAATTAACTATTCAATAATGTTCTTTAAAAAAGAACGTCCCTCGAAAGCTCTGAAACGCTGAGGAAATAATAGTTACTCTGAATAATTTCTGGTGGTTAAATTTACCAACAAATAGTGAAAGTGCAGCATAGACAATGCTGAGATGGCCCCCAGCAATGTCCTGACAACCCAGATTATTGCTCCACAATGCTTCCAGATGTGAGGGTTTGTAACTGCAGACTGAACTTCATGTGCTACAATTAATTTGGTAATTTGAGGGACAGTGAAAAACAGCTGCTTAGCACACGCTGTAACTCTTGGCTGCCTCCTATGAAAACACCGCTGCAGGCAGTTATTCTATCAAATAACAATAATCAATGAGCTTCTATAAAAGAAATCAAGGTTCCACACACATTTCACACACTATATAAAATCCCAATTACCACTAATTTGTTGTATAAATTATAGTAAATAGTAACCGGTATTATAATCTAGGGAATTACAGTAAGTAAGATTGCAATAAATAATCGTAGACTATAGGAAAATGACTCCACAAATTATGATTCACTTTAAAACGTAAGAGTAAATTATCATACTGTTGAAAATCACGGTGATGATATGGTATTGTGAAAGATAAAAATGGTTTATTCTTGGCAGTTTTAGTAACTGATCAGATACTTCAGGAAATAACCCTAAATTATGCCATTCTGTAGGGAATTACTGTGCATTTTCATTCACGTTTGAAAATCCCAGTAATTAGTCACTACTGTAGAAGATCACAATTACACTTGCATTATGCACTGCAGGTAATTGCAGATAGCAGTAGAAAATCCCAATAACCGCTAATTTACTGTATATATATCACCGTAAACAATATTGTACTTTAGTACATTACAGCAACACTACATAAAAAATGACTACATAAACAACGACTACATAAAAAATGTAGTGCATTATATGTGTAGAGTGGATCATATAGAGAACTACAGTAGGTTGTCACATGCTGTGTAGATTTACAGTAAACTATTGCGTATGGTTGTTATTTACAGTAACTTATAACATTGTATTGAATTATAATGAGAGATCACATCAGATATATCAGATATAGTTGACAATGACATAATAAGAAATATTCCTTGTGTATTGTAAGATTTGCAGTAAATTACCGCCTACTGTAGAAACCGCACAGGAGGAGAGGTTGGTTCGACAAAGCTGAGATGTTTGTGAGGATAATTTGACAGCGGCACAGACATACATTCTGCCACATTACAGACAGAAAACAGGAGAAGCCATTTGGAGCAGAAAACCCCAAAGACGGAAATAGAGTTTGGAACTTTCCCTTGGTGTCTGTGGCAAAGTAGAGCTCTTTAAATAATGATAAAAAATTGGATTAATATAACACAATTAATAGGACTCCTCAAAGCTCTAAGTATGTCGGATGGTGAGGAGTGATAGGCTGAGAAATGGGATGCAGTGGAAGGGAAAAAGGAGAGGGATTGTGGAAATAAGGGATATGTAAAGAGAAAACTGAGGGGGGATTCCCATTAGAGAGAAAGATGAGGGGGGGGGGTCTGAGGATGACAGTATCATCTGACAGTTGGCAAGTCGATGATGGACAGCAAGAGAGAGACAGAGAGGAAGCGCTCCTCTTCCAGAGGCTAATCCAAGGCTCTGCCTCGCGGGGAAAAACAATCTCATATTGAGGGCATTTACAACCTTTTCCATCCTCTCTGTCACATATTTGTTCATCAAGTTTCAGAGCAACCTCTGAGTCCAAGTGTGTGCGTGTTCAGACATAATGAGGTCAGTAATGAGTTCAGATTCAGTAATTTACCTTCTGCGGCAGCTTCTTCCTGTTATTGATGACAATTATTCCCACGAAAAATATGATTTAAAGCTACCAAAATTACACACTCTTTCATAATTCGACTGCATTCGGACAGCGCACCCCCACGCCAGCGCTATTCTCACCAAAATAGTCAGAAAATAGATTCCAAATATTCTCAAGACAAAACCCTGCTACAGTTCTTACCATGAGAATGTCATCCATTGTAGTATTATGCACCAACAGGGTAGTACATTTAATAGTGATGTAAGCATGACAACACATCTGCCTCATGTCAAACACCACCACATTCATTGACTAATGGAACCAGCTCCTATATCATCTGGTATTATGTGTTTTATCATCCAGGTAGGCATGTAGGCTTGAAGGATAGCATGTTATATCACAACACAATGGTTCTGAGTTTTGCATGTTCCCCGTGTGAGTACTCCAGCTTCCTCCCACAATCCTAAAACATGGAATACAGGATAATTAGTGTCTCTAACCAAACAGTTAACATGTATAATTGTTTGTCTTTCTGTGCGTTTGCCCTATGATGATGTCATCATCAACCACCACTACCCCAAAGGGAAAAGAAAAGAAAAGGGATGGACAAAAGTAGAATTTACCATTTTTGTTGATAACTTGATAGTGGGTCCAGCTCTATTTAGATGCATTAGATACATAGATAATCTCTTTTGTGTGTCCCATTAGTGACAGATATTCTTCACTCAAATTCTCACATTCAAAATGCATTTAAAACACACAAAAACCATACGGTAACACTTGATAATGACTGCTAAAACATATTGTAAAATATATATACATAGAAACAGGTTATTGTGCTGATGTTTGTTTTTTCAGGATGCTTATCGCAGATGGAATGAATAATTTCTTGTAGATGTTTTTGCGGGCCAGAAGTAACATGAAGGAGTGGTGGGGGTGGCTTTTCCATCTAGATATGACGTCTTACCTTTCATAGATACATGAAACCTCATTTGAATGCCTCTGACTGAGCATCAGTAGCAGTGGAGGTGACATAATAATAACTTTTCTGTTGGTAGTTGATTGGATGACCTGGACTACCTGTGACACCCAGGAGTTCCTGGTTTTACTTAATGCCCTGGTGCAGACTCATCGTTCTCTCTCTGCTCCTTTAATAGGCACCATACACAATAATTTAGTGTTGTTACTCTGAATTGATTATGTTCTGCACCCTTCATCATCCTCACACACACATTCTCCACTCTTGCACACCGTACATCACCAACTTTCGGAACTGCTCACCTCCATATCCTATATAGTTAACATTCATTTAATCTTGTTTAGTAAAGACTTTTTTTTGTTAATTGTTAATTTCGTGTTGTGGCCATCCGATCCAATTCCTAAATTTCCACAGAAGTCCTCTAACTGATATCTGGTATTGCAGATAAACATTGCAGATAGCATGACCTCTAAATCTCATTGGCAAACGTGAAAAATCGAAGCAGGCTCAAAATATGGGACAATCCTTTAAAAAACATGTTATAAATTTCACATATAAACCAAAGCCTTCCTCGTGGATAACTGTGTATCTATCAACAACATTGCCATTGACATTACCACCTTTTGCTAGATAGTGTAAGAAAATTCGTATACCATTTCGGCACAAATCTCGTGACTTTTTCTATTTTTTTTTTAGCTAATATTGTTTTTAAAAGAAAAAAGCTTCCAAATAAGAGTGTTGAATATTGATTCAGAAAAATTCAGGGGAAAAAATAGGACATACAGAGATAATGGCGAGCCAGATAACGAGTCAGTATGAACTGTAACAGTAGGAGGTTTGTTGAAAAAAAAAAGGAAACTTAGAAGAAATATATACAGCATATGCATATCAGTTGAAGGAGTAAACCTTTGGACCCGCTAGGACACGAAAATACATATCTGTAGGTCACCGTGTAAATCATCAATATACTGTATTTTGCATGCTTTTGCTTTAGTTTAGTTAGGTGTTAGCTGGTAAGATAGTATCTGCTATGTAAAAACAGTAGGCAGAAAAGCTGCTGTTTTAGCCTACACCTTTTCATTAAAAGTGTGAATGAAAATGGGAAAACTTCAAATATGATTTTTTTCAGGGAAGCCATTTGAATAATTAATTTATTACTCAGCTGTTTATTAAATCTTCTGTTAAATTATTAGGTCCTGATATTTTATCCCACCTTCTGAGTCTGTTACACCTTATGATAATAAGTGTTATTTGTTTTCTTTTTAAGCAAAGCCCGGGAGCCTCTGCAGAAACACTTAGCACATTTAAAAACCATGAAGTAATAACGCGAGCTAAATAATCTCATTAGTTACATTTCAGAATATAATTTAATGCAAATTCACTGAATGTTCATATTAGGCATGCACATTTCTTACCAGTCTTTTCATTTTTCAAGCTGTTTTTCTGTATGAAAACGTCTTTATGGTATAACATGGAAATGCAAAGGTTGTCTCCTGAGCAGCAGTCTGACAGTAAAATCCTGCTTAATTGAAATGAATCAGTTGCCAGAATCATCAACAGAGGACATACACATAAAGGCAAGCCGGATTTTAAGCTTAAGGTGAGGGAAAATTACCTTCTACGATTTTTTAACACAGGCAATCGCCAAACTAGAATCTAAGGATTGCCTCGCTCTTTTTTATAACACTTTTATAGCAAGAGATTCATGAATCAAGTCCAGTGTTTACATGTTATTGCATAATTGATATGCAGAAACACTGGTAGACACAAGGTTTGCGCATAAGGATCATAATGATAGAATATTTTAGTTCAAACACCAGATAAACCCAAGATAACTAAGTTTGTCCTTGTCAGCGAGGGTATATCCCCGACAGTCCCCCAATTCCCTGCGTTGTGACAAGTTATTCCACTGAATGAACTCCTCAAATTGAACATGAGATCCAATGGTGACTCAACAATAAAGATAATAAATACAGGTAATTATTTTTCTGAGCTCAATATTAAAACAAGACAGATTTCCTTTGTATCAATTAATAATAGCTAAATTGAGGCAAAATTTAATGGCAGGAAAGTAACTAATGTGTCTTATGCAAAATACCTCCCCCCGATGAGTGAAATATGGACAATTACAGGAAAGTATGACAAATAAAACATAGATCTCCTTGAGATGGTTCGTATGTAATCAAACAGGCCTGTGTGTGTTCGCGTCGGTCACTTTTTGATCCTACGGTAGTGTCAGCAGATACAGTACGTTCTGTGCTGCTAGAACTCAGCTTTCCTTCATTTCTACCAACACATTGGCCGGTTTGTCAGAGCTTGGAAAAGAAGAATTTGGGGGATGTATCAATTCCTATTCTTAGAAATATATTTCACACCAGCCTTTGAATTTTTTTCATTGTTAAATTGTGTGGCTCTGTCTCCGCTGTGTTGCTTTTACGTTTGAGAACCATGACCTGTCTTTTCAGGTTCTGAGCCATCACTGTGCTTTGTTAGTCTTAAAAAAATTGAAATCTTATTTAATTTTCTTTTCCAATGGGCCTAGTGACTAATGAAAGACAGCAATAATAAATACAACTTCATCTTCCTCTATAAATGCCCACCTCATGAGGGGTCTCTCCCCCTCTGCGTTTCAATCTCTCTCTTCTCCTGTAGTCCTAACAACGGCACTGGCTTCTCTCTGCTGGCCTCAAACCATTCAGTATATAATCTTGGTTGGTACAGACAGTCTGTGAACCTTCGTGGTTGCCCTCTAGACCTCCCCTTGTGTTTAGAATTTCATATTGATGAATGAGACCTTTACTAATCAGATTTTTTTTTCTCTTTGTGACAGAGAGAGCAGGAATTCTGACCTGTGTTAGTGACAGCCCTTACAGCTATCCAGCCCAACTACGCTTCCCGATTTTGGAATCCAAGATGTTCAGTCTGCTAACAGTGACTCAATAAATCATCTTAATCGGTTCCTGAGTCTGGGTTTTGCTCCTGGATGCAGTTCGTAGAGTGATAATCCCAATACGTACACACTTATAAACTGTACTATAAACTATATCTGCCATTATGCTTGCATGATTGATTTGGAAAATGTTTACAAAATATTGTGAAGAAAAAAGGGGGATAAAGGGAAATGAAAAACACATACAAAAAAAGAGCTGTGTCTCCTTCCCCATACTATAAACAATACCTCATAACAGTATATATATTATTAACAGATTTATTTTTTTCACCCAAGATGCCTGCCTCAGTCCCTCCATATATTATTATTTTACAACACTGTACATATAGAGTTGAGTAAGTTAAGTTTATTGACTGAATAAATTAGTCAATAACTTAGCCGATGAACGCATAAGAAACTCTGCTAACGCAGGTATCACAGCTTTTTCATGGAAATAGAAAGTTTTTTAAGTTAGGGTTCTAAATGCCAATTTTCAGATAATATTTGGGTTTGTTTGTTAATAAAGCTATAAATATATATATATATATAACAAATATTAGGCTTGAATAACATCGCGTATAAGATTTAATCAGTTCTGACAATTCATTTTGAAAAAGATTGATTAGAAACAAGCTAATGAAAGACTATTATTTATTGTTTTTTTAATCAGCAAAGTTACAATGTTACTAAATGATCTGGAATTGCAAATTAATTTAAAAAAAAAAAAAAAAAAAAAATTTCAAATGTGGAAAATAAATCGTTTGATGCAATATGCATGTAACACATGTTGAATAATAACAGAAATGTACCTATTCTTGTACATTTCATGTATTTCATATAATCATGCTTCAGGGATACATTGTTCTGGGCTCTTATAGGTTAACCAATCAGTCAATTAACTAAGCATGTGCTGTCATCCCCGACATCAAGGGTATACTCTCAAAAGGACCCAAATTCCCTGCATTGTACAAGTAATTCCCCTGATTGAACTCAAGTTAAATGTAATTGAAAATGAAATTTTTATTAACTATTACAGTGAAACACGATATAATCAATCCAGTTCTTCCTTGCACTAAGATCAAATAGGTATAAAATTTGGAAAATGAAAAAAAATAAAAAATGTTATTGCGCTAACATGAAGGATCTGCGATGGATATGGTGGACACTGTTACGGCGAAGTCGAATCCACAATATCCCCGCTATTTCTGGGATATAATTATTTGGCCAGTTAATTAATGACTATTTCACACTAATTATTGATTACTTAATAACTCTAGATACATCAAGGGCCCAAATGCAAACCATAACCATGTGCATAAAGGCAGAAGTGTACATAGATATGCTTTCAACAACAATATAAATCTTGTGCACACTTAAATTGCACTGCCACACAACGACAGAAACAGGTGAAGAAGTATTTTAAGTCATCGGACCTCTTTAAATGACAAACAGCACTGATAAAGCAGCTTAAATTACAGCTGGACATGATTGGCTATTCTTATTCTTCTGAAAACACTAATTCTTCTCGTGTATGTTTAACTCATTACCACGGGGATATTTCAGTCATCGTTAGTGTTCATCGAAGAGATTACCAAAGATTAATTTATGTCTATAGAAATAGACTTTACTAAGTGCCTCATTATTCAAGATGAGATGAAAAGATCATTAATGAAAATTATAGCTTGAAGGTAAGAAAACAATGATTAAATGAATCAATCATAAATAAATCATATGAAGTTTATAAATATATGTTTAATTGGCGATTTCCGGAATGCTATGTAGACAGCGAAAAGGATCTTATCCCTCGTTGGAAAAAACAAACAAACCCTGAACTGTGAAGAATCACACTAACAGAATGTTCTCATTTATACTTTATACCGCTGTATGTGTGGGACTTTGTTACAGATGATTCCTTTTGTTCAGAGGAAAATTATTTCATTCTATATTCATATATATCTCATTTAAAACTGTGTCAGATTTTCAAACAATATCCACCATATAAGGTGAGTTTTAATAAAAAAAATTTATTTAATAAGGTGAAAGGATTTTCAAATACCTACAATAAGAAAGAAGTATTTGCTCCTCTAATTTGATATTTATTTCTCTCACCTTTATATTCTATTATAGTATATTTAGTCCTTCCACAGCACCTCAATGCGGACTTTGTCTAGATCACTCCAGAACTCTAATTTGATTCTTTTTCAACCAGTCAGTCGTCGACTTACTCTTCTGCTATAGTTTCAACTCACAGACTTACGAACTGACATTCTCCTTCTGAATTTTCTGCTAATTCAAATTTCCCTCAATTATGGTGAGCTGTCTTGGTCCTGAAGCATAGACGCATCTCTATGACATCACACTTCCACCTTCATGTATAAAATTATTTGAGTGTAATCCTGTTGTTTTACACCAGATGTATCCGAACAGCTGTTTATTCAGCTTTTGACTCATCAGTCCGTAGAATTTTTTCCAAAAACCTTTAATGGTCATGAATTTCGGCAAAATTCTTGCTGGGCAAAATTTTCTTCTGGGCTAGGAGTGACTCTCTGCTCACCAGTATCCATCCATAGTGAATCCCCAGACTCTGACTTTAACTGAGAGATCTCTCCACTTCCTTGGATCTTTTCTTTAGTAGTCGCCTTATTTTAATGTAGAACTTTGAAGAAAAAACGAGAGAATCCAATTCTTTTTTTTCCACAGGAGTGTACATCTGACCTTGTGTTGAACAGCCAACAAGCTTTTCCCTTTTATTTGAATGTATTGGATTTCTCATTGTTGTTGGCATAAGAGGTTATTTTTTGATCATATTCATAAAACAATCAGAGCTCGGCAGACTCAGCTGAAAAGACACTAGTGACACACATTTATACCTTCTGTGCACTTAATCATCCCAATCATAATGCTTACAATCAGTACCACTTATTTGCGTCCATGCAAAATTGAAACAATTAGCATTAGTGGACAACCAGAAATCTTAATCACAATGAGATGAGTGCAGTGAAAATGCAACCGATATACGCTCCAATACAATCAAAACTTTGAACTAAATGCAATCCAATGCGATGGAATATTTACAGGATATATAACTCCTGAGGTCACCCTACATCATAAACAACCAGACGGCAAGTAGCAGTGAACAGGTGAACAGTGAAATTACCTATAAACTTTGTGTAAACACCTGCAGTGACATTCTGGCCACACAAGTGCTAATGTAGGGTATGTATACAAACCAAGCACATTCAATCAGGTTCAAACATTCATATGTTTCTACAGCCAACATGTGGTCTTGTGCAAAGCTGTTCTTAGCTGTGCAATATTTACACTTATTTGTTCTTTTATTATGTTATTGTTAATTGTGGAACAACGTTTAATATTAGCAGCAGCACTGAGGCCCATGAAAAGGTTCCCTACACACACACACACACACACACTCACAGCCACACACACACACACCGCAGCTATGTGACAGGAAATGATTGGAGGCTTCGGATAAAAAGATCGTTAGACCCAACAGGTTGATGATGAGAGTAAATGAGGGAAGAGAGGGATGCTGGGAAACAAGAGGATGCCTTAGTGAACAAGTCAAATCTCCTGATGTCGTGAATGAATAGCTGGTCGGTGTTACGGACCGCTGAATTATTCTGCCAGCACGTGAAGCGATATCGACGTGTGTTTGTTGAGGGCCTCCTATGAGCCTCATGGACAAATAAACAGTTGGATCTTCAGTCAACATCCTTTAGCTCCGCTCAATTTTGTATCACAATCAGTCTATAATCACCACCCTGAAAGAAAAACCCAACTGCACAAAAACACTCCACTCATGAATCGTGAAGATAATATCATCTTAGCAGGTGCTTTCAGCTTCAGCCCATCTAGTCATTATCTGACTCATTTGAGATTAAAAACCCTCAGAAAGTGAATCAAATGGGGACTTCTGGTTTCCATAAAACAGAAGCTGGAGACAAAACCTTGCTATATCGCTTGTTATAAAAAGAGCTGAAGGAGATGACATGATAAAATTTGTGACAGATATTTTTTCCCCAGCTATGTTCGAAACCACCAATTTTGACTCCTACCACCAAGATTGACAGAGCGCACCGCACTATTGCCCCGAAGAAGTCAGGAGACGAAAGGCCCCAGGTTATACCTGTACGCTTGCACTTCTATTTGGACAAACAGATGATACAATATCTTGGCAGAGCAAAAGGCCAACTCACATATAATGGGGTCTGGGTCCACATTTTTCCAGACATGAGTCCAGAAGTCAGCAGGCTCCGAGCTGCATTCAGCTCGGTGAAAAGCAAACTCTGAGATGCCAAAGTGATGCACAGCAGGTGCCAAGCCCTGCCAAGTTCATCATCACAGTAGACCGTAACGCTCACTCCTTTACTTCTCCACAAGCTGCTGAGGATTTCTACAATCAGAACATTGCTAAAGCCTACTCACACTTCCGAAAAAGAACACTAAATTATCTCTCTGATCATTATTCAATCTATATGGTAAGGGGTGGAGGAGAGGCATTGTCTATGTACCTCGTTATAACATGTTCATCCTTAACATAGAAAGCGCTAATACATCAATGAGATTGGATGTCTTTGTTCCTTTAAAGATCTTAGTACACAGTTCGATCAGATGGTTATAACAAAACTTCATGATTATTTATTTATATATACATAAAGATCTTTGGGTTTCGTTCTACACACACTTGTAGTGACCAGGACATTATAAAATAAAACAGTGAATTAAACAAATAAAAATGGATATTCTGGACTTGATGATGGTATTTGATGGATGAGTGATTTATTTTTTTGTACAAAGTCACACATAAATTAAATACAGATTGTTTAAAGGCAGTCTAACGAGTGGTAGAACCAAGTGAATGTTGAAAAGTTCAGGTGTTGTATGTGGATGAAGAAAATGTATCTTCTCTTTCTTTTTTCATATTTTCTTTTTTTCTTTCTGGATGCTTAGGATCTCACATCTATTCCACTATATGGCAGATAACAGACACATTTATTTATGTATTTTTATTTATTTATTTATGTTTTATTGTTATAAAATACGATCCCCGGAACATTTGGAGCAATTTACAAGCCTAATTTAGGGAAATGTATACTATTTCCAATTAATGCTCTAGCTGTCAATTAGCTTTTGAAAATCTGCCATATAAAGTTTCAACACACTTTAAGTACTTAGGATTTGAGGTAAGGAAAACATTTACAGATCCTTATAAAGAGAATTTTTTGAATTTATAGGAGCAAGTGAACGAGGATGTACAGAGATGGTCCTATATTCCAATGTCTTTCGTAGGGCAAATTGGTCAAATTAAAATTAAAATTCTCCCAAACCTGTTATTACTTTTTCAATGCATTCCAATATGTGTTAAAAAATAAATTTCCCCAACATTGACAAAAGAATTAATTTGGTCTCATCCGAAAATATTATCGTTGGCGAGCTAGTTCCCTCCAAAGTCTTCTTATTGAAAATCATTTGTTTATGCCCTCCTACAACAACAAAATATACGAGTACTGGTGTGGAGAGGGTATTCATTGTTTTACAGATATTTTCATTGAACAGGAATTACCTTCCCTTTGAGCAGATAAGAGAAAAATACAACATACCTTTAAACACCTGCAGGTGAGGGATTCTATTAAGCAGAATAATCGATTCTACCTTAGGCCCCCAGACCAGTCTTCAATGGAACTAGTTATTTTACCTCAAGACCCTCATAAAAGACGAGGCATAATAAAAATATATGGGAAACTCAATCAGAATTGACACACTACATATATGGAACACCTGAAAACCGCTTGGCAGGATAATCAGGGAGGAGAAATTACAGATGAGTAATTGCCGACAGATTCGGAACAGATTCATATGATTTCAATATGTGCCAGACTCAGCCTCATGAGCCTTCAAGTTAGTGCTTTGGGCTTTCACTAGCAAAAAATCTGATCAGTAGATCAGATCTCTTGGAGCTTCTCGAGGATATCTGTTTTTTTGGCAAAATATCTAAGGAACACTACTGAGAATTCAGAATGGGCCTGTGGAATTACACCCTCTGATAGAAGCTCTTGGAATGATAATGACCAAATCAAAAATAACACAGAACGTACTATGATATTTTGTCAGCTTGTTGGTGTGGAAATTGATTTTACTTAACAGGGAAGAGAAGGCTTCACCAGCACAGTTCAATTTAATGAGGGACGTAATGAAACATTTTGAACTGGTGAAGATCAGGCTCTCCCTGAACAAACAAGAAGACGAATTCTACAAATAATGGCAAACTCACATCGATTATTTCAACAGCATAAATTCCTCTGAATAGAATGGCGATCATTCCCAAATAAGCAGTTAATGTAGAAATGGAATATCTCTCACTTAGGGAAATGGTTTCACAAGATCTGGAGCATCCTTTATTTATATAATTTTGTTATTTTTGATGATTTATTTTTCATTTATTTACTTACTATGTTTTTATGTGTATTTATTTTTAGTTTATTCAATGATTACTATTTATTATGATTTAATTTATTCTTATTTTTAAAATAATTAGTGACATTTATTTTTATTTGTTGTGGTATTTAAAAGCACACTAAGGTTGAATATTTATCAATGTCCTTTTTTTGTGAGCTGTAAAATGTTCTATGTTCAAATGTTTAATTAAAATAGTAAAAAAAAGAAAGAAAGTGAAACAACGGCCGAAAAAGAAGGAATAACTAAAATAAGGCACTGATGCACTACTGCTTGCAAATTAGCTAAACATAGAAACTACAGCTGAAGCGCCGCACACACCCACAGAATCAGAGCACACCTTGTCTCTCTCTGTAGTCCCCTTGACTTGTGATAGAAAGGACAGCAGAGAGTGGAGCTGGGTGTTATTGTTGTCCTCACTCGAGTCAGTAAAGGCTAAACCCACAGTTACCAGCGAGCCCACCAGCAGTGTGAGTGAGTCAGACTCAGCTGGTCTCCATCAGTGGGAGGTTTGCAGTGAGGGACATCTGATTTGTTTTGAGAAAAAAGAAAACAACAGATTGGCTGCAGGCTAGCTAGGGATACAGAGAAGCAGTAATGGCGGCTCCAGTCGGACTCCTCTGAATGTCATACCTCCTGAGTGTTAAAGAACATATGTGTCCTATGTGTAGTCTGGCTTGTGATATGCTGCATATGAAATGCAATCCGCCATCAGCCGTCACAACAGGGCAAGCAGCGTAGGTTCATAACGACAGGTAGAATGGATTTTCAGAATCATGATATTGAATCATGATTAAACAAAGTTAACCCATTCACTCTCAAGCCTTTTCTCATAAAGTGTTGTGTTGTCTTTTCATTTGAGGACTGCTGGTGACTCATCGTGTCATTCAGTTACATGGAACATCTTAACCCTCTGATTTCATGGTGGCATGAGCCCTGAGTCTATATTAAGCACTAAATTCAGTAGAGCCTCACCTCTATGACTCAGCAGTCATTTCTTCATTTTAAAATACTGTTTTTATATACTGAAGAGGAAAATAAAGCGGTTTATGTTGCATTCATGAAAATGAAAACAAATTTGCAGAGGGCATAATGGAAATTACTCAATCACGATACTTAAAAATTGTCAGCGTACGTAACAAATTTGCGTGATTCTGCGACGCAAAATCTATCGGCATTGTGATTCTCCAAAATTACTATACTATAGATGCTAAGAGAAAAGGCAAATATTCTGCAATTTTAATCAAATTTCCATGAAATAAGCAAAACATCTACCAGTGGAATATGCCAATTTTGCTTGGTTCGAATTCTCAAAACAAGGTTAAATATCCATTGAAACGCCGTTATGGCCCTGAAAATCAAAATGCTCAAATTTAAACATGTTTTACTAATTAAAAGCAATTAAAAGTAATCTATGCACGATTCATTAACTTAAAACTAGTATTTAAATCCCTTGATTGAGCTGATTTTAAGAATATATTGCGTCATCCAAGATTAATAATTAGGAGAAAAAAACTTACATTAAGACAACATTTCTTTATTCCTAAAATTAGAAAAGAAATGTTCTTCCTCTGCTTGAATATCACTTAAACCATCTTTGTACCTTAAAACTCACTCAATAGTAGCTAGAATATCTTACACAAATAAAACAAGAAACATTGTCTTAAAAATAAGAATATTTTTCTAATATGATTTTCGTACTGTTGGAGCTCAGTTAACCAGATTCAAATTCCTTGTATGTATACATGGCCAATAAAGCCGATTCTGATTCTGTTTCTGATAAGAGGGCATGGGCAAGTGCGGAGGGTTGCATCCCACGTAAAATTCTGTGCCAAAACAATATGCGGGACGAAACGATCCACTGTAGCAACCTCAAAAAAAGGGAAAAAGGGAAAAAGCTGAAATGAGTTTGTAAAACTGTGTCATATTTATAACACTAAGTCAAAGAAATGTCAGTGTAGTGAAGTAAGTGAAGATCAATCAGTTTCACTTGTTTTGGTGTAAATAAATGGGACAACAGGTGGACAGGGGAGGCAACAAAAGGGACAACCATCCAAAAAGGTTCTGGTTCTGCAGGCGGCGGCCACAGACCATTTCCTTCTCATCATTAAGGCTGACTGATTTTTCTCTAGTTGCACATTCTGTGAATGCCCCTGTTACTACTGGTAGCGTTATACGCACGGCCACCCTTAGCCACATTCATAAGTGGAACATTATGGTGTCCCATAATCTGTACATTATGAGAAGAAAGGTATGATATATCTAATACAGACAAATTAGTAAATAAAGTCACAAATACATACTTTTTGGTTAAAGAAAAACCCTTCAACCTGAAAATTAAGTTAAATAGATAAATAAATAACATGATAGTTAAAATACTAGCTGCCAGTCCTTCAACGTAAGTAACATACCTGAATTCAAGTTATTTAAACCTCAAATGAATATATTATGGTATATATTATAATATATTATTATTGAATTACAGCAATTCGATAATAGAATCAGAAATATTTAATTTAACCATTAAAATATATAAATATTATAAGATATATAATTTAACATTTTTTGTTTTGTTCACTTGTAATATTTATCTATGGTTTATATTTTTTGACGATATAGCAAAAAACAGTGTTATTATCCCACCAATAATAAATTAAGATATCATCATCATTATCAACCAAACATATAACAATTAACTAGTAATATCCTTAATAATATGACTATTACTTTTATTATTTGAGTGTTCTTCTTTGTCAACGATTCTCTGAATATGTAATGTGTTCTACAACATCTGACTGTTATTGATATTTGACCATTAATTCCGAATTCTCTGACCGGCAGATGGTCAGTTTGCTGCTCCTGACAGCGAAGGATGAAAATAAAGGTTGTCTCCAATCCGAATTGTCCATTATGTCCCATATGAGCAGTTACAAAAAATGAATGAATGACTGAATGTTCAGTTCAAGTCATGGAACGGACCTTCCCCCTCTCTCTGTCTTTTGCTGTGATGAACCAGTGTTGAATTATGAAAATAATTTGACTTTTAGACTTCTATTTTACAACACCTGCAGGTGAAGCTCTGCATCTCCCTCTAACTCGCGGTTCCTCCGACTCTAGAACGTGCTCTCCATCGCTCTATCATAGCAGAAAATTGGCGCACTGCATGTCTTGATTGAGCAGAACTTGCCCACGGTTCAAATTTTATTTAGACGATGTGACCGCCATGCATTTACCCCGGACGAAGGTCCCCCCACCATCCCAATTCCCAAATTTTTATTTGGTCTTTCTGCCTTAATGTGACAAAATTGAAAAGAAAAAAAATTAAGGGCTGTGTGAAATATCAGATTCTGTATGAGTCACTTTCTTATGTGTTCCAGGATGGGATACATGTTTAATTGACAGTCATGTGACAAAGTCATTCATATGGATTCTTTATGTTTTAATATGTTTGTTGCTGTCCTCATCATCTTAGCACTCTTAGCACTAGTACTTTGGTAAAAGAAAACCACCGGAGAGGAGACCTATATTCTATAGTAATGTCTTATTGTGAATATAGCCTCATTGATCAGCTATCAACAAATGTATTTGATCCAGCTTATGCAGAATCAATAGCTTGAATGTTCTCTCCAGTGACAAATCGGACCATGACTTGATTCTTCTTCGCAAGCCAAGCAGAGGGCTGTTCAAACAGAGTCCACCCTGCTCTGTGGGACATCAAAGGACCCTCCCATGGCATTATGGATTTTTCTGGACACTTAAGATTCCAACAAAAACTTTCTTCCAGCTTCCGGAACAACTTTGTGTGACAAATCCATCAAATCCTGTCTGAACAGGAGGAAGAGAGCTTTGGGGCCTCTGGGATCGGGAGTTTGTCCAGAGGGAACTGCAGAGGAGCATGGAGGATGAGAGGAACGCCTACCCAGAGAGGACAGAGAACAATCTGAAACAAAATCAGTCAGACGCAGAGTGGAGAGAATGATCCAGCAAACCGATCTGAGAGCAGACGAAGAGGAATGCTTATAAAGGAATCAGTCATTTTTACCCCTTTGTGGAGTGGGAAAGGAGCACAAGAGTGTGTCCTAAACGAAACAAAAATCATTCCCATTCCAGTTTTTAAACAAGGAGTTTAGATTGTGATCTAGATTTTTGTCATTGAAATTTCTGAAGAGCAAGCACTCCCGTTACCTGTCCTGACTTATTTTTGAAGCACATCTGCCATTCTCTTGGTATTAGATCTGGGTAATTTGGAGGCCAATTTACACCTTGAACTCCTTGTTGTGTTCTTAAAACTAATTAGGAATCTTGCTTTTCAGTATGTCATGAAGCATATTTGGTCTGCATGGACATATCAAAATAACATCCAGATGAATGGCTGGACCCAAAGTAAACCAGATAGCACTTTGTGCAAACTCATAATCACACTGCCACTTCCCATAGTACATCCTGACACACACGCGCAAACACACACACACACACACACACATATATGATAAAAGAATAATTGATTGACAGGACCAGGTCACCTGCTTCCGGCGGTCCATTTCTGATACAGACCTTTTTTTCTTTTTTTTTTATCAGACAGTGTTTGAAAGGCTCATCAGATACCGCATCACAGTTTGGTTCGGCTTCTCTGTGCAAAACCCAAATGCACCAATTGGTCCGACTGATGCAGACGGCTTGGAATATTATTGGTGTCAAACAGAACAAGTCCTCCACAGGAAATTTAATAGATTTAAAAATGATTTTATCCTATTCTCATTAAACTTTTGAACAGTAGCAGTTAAGGTGCAGAGTTTCGGGGGAGTTGTCTGACTGGGTTTGATATGATGTTTGACATTGGAGAATGTAACTTTTAGGGTTCCTAACCCTTGAATATACTTTATTTAGGGTTGTATGTAATGTATCTTCTGTATGTAATGTTATATTTATGGTTTTAGCATAGGCGAAAAGTCCAACACAAATTTCCCACCTTGTGGGACAATATATTCGATGTTGATCTTGATCTTTATATGCTCACTGGAGACACTTTCAGAAGTGGGCAGGGGTCAGCGTGAGTAGTCTGATAGGTCTGGGTCAACGCAGTCCCAAATTCAAGTAGTTGTGTTGCTGTGGTTGCTCTGTCAGAAAAGACATTTGTTCTGTCCAGTTGTTTATGCAAAGGCAGCTCTTCAGTGGGCTAATGATGGCTGGGATCAAATGGACCATTGGTAACCATGACCTTTCATCAGTTCGTCTTTTGTCCTCCCTTCTTTGGTAGGTAATACTAACCCCTCCGTCCAGGAACACCCAACAAGACCTGAAGTTCATAAGATGCTCTGACCCTTGTCCTTTATCAGAATCGTCAAAGATCAGTTTGTGCTCACAGACCTCCAATGTAGCTGCAGTGAAGCAATTCTGAAGTCCGAGACTGATCACCAGTTATTGCCATCGGGGTGACGAATACTTTTTCGCACTAATGATATAAGTATTGGATAATTATTTTTTTTGCCTTTCTAGAGACTTTTTTGTATTTTCTCATTTTATATTTGATGATCAGAGACCATTTAGTGCGAGGTACAAATAAAAAGAGATGAAATCGAGAAAAAACATCTTTTAACAACACTGTGGAGTAAATCCATTCAGAACATTAATTTTGATGAGACTTTTATCCAGTTTTATTTTAATCAGATCAATATTTGGCTGTGTCTAATTAATATATAGATATATTATATAATATTTAGAAATTTTCATGTTTCTGCACAAGAATCAGGCACAGTTTCCATCCACTGTTTTGGAAAAGTATTCCTTTCACTAATGATGTTGGCAGGTACATAATAAGATGCCACGGTGAGAAGGTAATCAACCTTATTCACTTCACCTGTTGGTGGTTATAATGTTATGGGTAATCTGCGTAAATTCCCCCTGCTAAGTAAAACGTTCACTAATGTCACACAGATGAGTGTCAATTTTTAAGATTGATATGTCTTTCCTCTAGTCAAACTCAAGGGGAAATTGCATTTATGTTGGCTTTGCAATGAATTTCAAATTGGTATACAGTACAACAGTCATGAAACCAGGAATTAATAAATATGTTTTTTTCATTGTAGCACTGATTATGTAAGTTATGTTGGATTTAATATAATAGATAACTGCTGGGTTTTGCGTTTAGCAGATTATAATTGAACCCCCTCAGTTATGAGGCCAAAGTCATTGTTCATAGTCATTATTCCCAGCATGCTCAGCCAGGTCTTTGCCTCTCTGGCAGGGCGTCAAACCCACATCGCCGTCTCATGATGCTTTTTCAGGCATGAAGTCAATCTCTCCTCCAAACGAATGAAAATGGTTTCGTAAACGACTGCAAATACAAAATCTCTCAAATCGGAGATCAAAATTCCCTCTTATATCAACATGCACAGTCACATGGAAAATAAACTCCCATTTCCCTGCTAATAGCAGCACAGCTGGACACAAACACACAGTCAGGTCAGCAAGCGGCTGTTGCACACTGGCAAAGTTATGAAGCATTACTGTTGCACACAACCACAGAGGGACACACGCCTGAAAACACATTGCCTGAAAGCTGAATGCTGATATTTTAATGAGCTGTCATGGTGACAGATACTGCCATTTAATTGGCTGGTAAAAGAGGCAATTAGAATGCAGCAGATAGATGCACATCAGAGAGGGAGAGTGTTCCACCGGTGAGTTTCTATACGTTACATGTGAGAGTGTGCGCATCAAAGTGAGTCACATATCGGGAACAGCAACCATGTCACTCACTTCTTTGAATTATTAATTGTGATGATGCTATTTAAATGATCTGTGAGACTGTATTACTTTGCTTGCAGTGAGAATTTACATATGCCCCGCCCCCATTTCTACTTCTTTTTTTTTAAACGACCTCCATCACTCCCTCTCCTCTCTCCCTCTTTCCTCTCCCTTTTTCCTCTTCCTCGTGACTCCACCATCTGCTGGCTCAGTATGTAGCGCCTGGCCAACCTCTTTCCCTACATCCCCTCTTTCTTACTCTTTTTTTCTCCCTGTCCTCCATACGGCACATCCCTCCTCCTGTTTGCAGGGCTGAGTGTTGTAATTTTGTTGATTCTTTCTCTCCATGGCCATTATTTACTTCACCGTGCGGTACTGCCAAAGCAGGTTAAAGAAGGTTTATAGGCTGTAATAACGCAAGACCACACTCTAATAAACATGACTTATGTGAGACAGAGAAAGGTGCTGTCGATCTTTGTCCACTGCTTGCAAATTTGAAAAGCTCAGCTGACTTTCTCGGAAAAAAAAGAAATTGAGTAAACTGAAGCTTGATAATGGATCACATGGCTAAGCTATGAAACTTTTACTTACATTATCAGTGTATTAAATCATAATTTGAAAATAAGTCCCTGTTTAAAATAAATTGAGGATGTATATTTAACCCTTATGCTTCCCTTCATAAGGTTAGAATCACATTTTCTTTGAAGACAAAGCATCCCGGAACTGCCATAAAATGTTTTATGTTAATATCATTTTACACTTTTGCTGCCTAAAGGCTTTTAGCTAATCAGTTCTGATCATAACTATTAACTATTAATTTGCATGCAACACACAACTGTGATTAATCACAACTATCAAATTGCTGAATAACTATTTTGTGTTTAGTGCTGAGGATCATACAGACTATTTAGCACAAGAAAAAGCCCAACAGTGCATCATACCTCATCATCAAAAGAATCATGAAGACCCTACTTGTGAAACTGTTGAGGGGTAGGTTTATGGTGGGGTCTGTGCCGTCTGCCAGGGCTGGCTGTAGATTGCTCGTTACCCGGCATGTCGCTTTTCCCACGATGCAATATGGAAAGGGATGGGAAACGGTGCCTCAGAATCAAACCTACTTCATGGAAACCATAGCCTGGATCTTGCGATCATGACAACACCATTTCACTGCTTGGTGCCAGAAAAATTGTACACACTGTTCCTTTGATGAGTTGTTGAATATAACATATCACCAACCATCCCAAAAAGTCTTATGAAAATTTGTCCAGTAAGAGGCAAACTGACAAATACAGGTGAAACATAATTTCCATAGTGGAGGTGGAATAATGAGCGAGGATCAGGAAGAACAGTGATAGGAACAGGAAATTTATAGTAAACAGGTTTCAGTGTTCAATTTTGCTTTAAACTAAGAATACCGTTCTAATAATTTGGGTTTTACTCTGTGCTCTTGTCAGCTTTTTCCCCCCAGTTACAACCCTGATTCCAGAACTGCTGGGATGTCGTAATGAATTTTAATGTTAGTGAGCTGTTGAGCCTCACACCAGCTTTCTCTGTTAACAGCTGAGGCTATCCTCCTCATGAACAATCATGATGGTATCACCTATTACCAGTGAACCTCTTTACCTGTGGAATGTCCAATCAACCATTTGAGAACATCCAATAACTTCCCCCTAACTTTTGAATATGTTGCAATCAGCCAATACAGAACCAGCCCATTATCATATATACAAAAGTCAATTAGTACATTTAAAATATATTGCCTTTGTTCACTTTGCAATTGAATGTATGTCAGAGAAGGCTAGGAAATTCTGAGAATGTTTTATTTATGTTCCAACTCTTTTAGAATTAAGGTTTTACTTGGCATCATATGTTCATCGTTCAATAAATCCCACTTCTGATGTATTGTACTAAAAGTAGGGTGATCTATTGTCTTGTTCTTTTCTCTGGCTATAATCCATATCTCTCTCCATCTCCCTCTTTCTTTTTCATCTCAAGCTCGCTGCTCATATAGGCATAAAACCTTAGTCTCAAACTTCATGTACTATTTCTCTAGAGTGCGTCGGTGAAGTTGCCATTGTGTGTCTATTTGTATGTGTACGAAAGCGCACACACCCACCCACCCACACTCACACACACACACACACACACGCACGCATGCACGTGCGCACACACAAACACACACACCATGTCTTGTATGAGCCGGTAACGAGCAAGCGTGGATCACTGACCTTCGGACTGTTACATTTTTAAAAAGGCGGTGAATAATGGATTGGGTTGGAATAAAACAGCGAAGGATGAAATATGAATTAAAATAATCTGAGTTACAAAGATGGGGGAGAGGGGGCGGTGGGAGGAGAGGGATGTGGATGAGTCGACAGATCTCAAAGAGAATGGAAAAGTAGATGTAGATGAATGAAACTACAGAGGATTGTTATTTTTAAAGACATGCGGCTCAGCAGTTACATTATGTACCAGCCAACATCATTAGTTAAAGGGATAGTTCTCCCAAAACATCGGACGGAAACTGTGCCTGATTCTTGTGCAGAAATATGAAAATGTTTCCGACAGAGCCAAATAACTGATCTGATTAAAATCATATTAAATAAAAGGTTTACCATGGAATAAAGACAAAAACCACTTAATGAACTCAAAATCAATGTCCTCAATTAATTAATGTGGGTCTACTCGACAGTGCTATTAAAAAATGTATTGTCTCGATTTCCTCTCTTTTTGTGTGTACCTCGCACTAGTCTCTTATCATCAAATATAACATGAGCAAAAACAAACTCCAGTCACTAATACGGCAAGAAAAAAAAGAATTATCCAATACCTATATTATTAGTGCGAAAAAGTATTTGTCACCCTGATTCCTATAGTCAGATATTCCCCCTTTAGCAGCAGCATCAATGCCAATAACTGGGGATCAGTCTCTGACTTCACTGGAATGGAGTTTTGGCCTATTCGACTTTGCAGAATTGCTTCAGTGCAGCTACATTGAAAATTTTGTGAGCACAAACTGATCTTTTCAGTTCCTACCACAGCACCTGCATCGAATACAGGGCCAGACATTGACAAGTGCTCTCCAAAACTAATTTATTTACCTTTGATCCATTCAGAGGTGGACTCACTATTCTAAGATCATTAATCTCCAACAGAATTTTCTCATTAAGAGAAGAATGCATGTTTCTTTCAATTCCTCGATATGACGTTGTGTTTGCTTTACACCAGATATAACCGGACCCCTGTCACCAGACAGTTGAACTTACAACCGTTCAGTCAATATAACGGTTTTCCAATTCCTGTATTTTTTGTTCTGTCTGGTTTCATTTATTTTATCTCAGACTTTGATTGAAGAGTAGTATGTATGGGATACACACCAAAATAGAGGAAACCATGAGGGGGGTCCCATAAATTTTTCCAGCCACTGTAAACACCTGGACAATAAATTCAAAACAAAGTTGGAGATGTCTCTTCTCATTTTGTAGCATTTTAACTATTTATTTTCCGTTATAAAATTGTGTTTTTTTTGCCGAATTTGTACAACTGATGTTCAGTTTGTTCAGTTTGCTTCACACAAACACCTTGCTCATCACAGGGAGTTATAAAAAAGAACAGCTCACAACGTAGTCCCACTCAGTCAAACAGTCTATTACGCCATCATTCAACAAATCAATTTATGCTCATATAAATGGAAATAACCGGCAACGAACGCTCTGCACAAGTCAGTCAGATGCTGCACTAATGGGAAACTCTGTGGTAACTCTCGTGACATATTCCATAAATCAGTCAAATCGGTAGTTAGGAGGATAGAGGGCGATATTCAAAACCTGGTCACGAAAGTACCACATTCTTGAAAGAAGGTATGTGCCACTAACAATGAATTACATTTCACCTCCACTTCTTATTTGTCCGAAGGTTTACTTAATCTCAGTATGTGTGCTGAGAATTTCACATTATTTTAAATTAAGAAACAACCTCATAGCAATGTTTCTGAAAAAGGCATCAATGATTTTAGGAATAGTATCGGTTTTTTATACAAGAGACAGTTCATCAGGGCCAGGAATGTCTTCACAATTGGTCTAAAAAATGCCCGAATAATCCACCCATCCATCTTGAACTATCACTGAGTTTATCCCAGCTGATATTGGGTGAAAAGCAAGGCAAACCCTGGACCAGTTATCATTTAATCACAGGGCCGACACAGAGATAGACAACAAAACACACTCACCTTTTGTAGCTTTAGGTAATTTGGATTTACCAGTCCAACTATATTGGATATTTTTGGGCTGGCTTCAAGACAAGGGTTGGATTGTAACCCAGAACCTTCTTGCTGTTAGGCAACATGTTTTTCATATCAGTATATTGATATTACATGATTACTCTCTCCTCAGTTGTGCTGTTTCAAGTGCAGATCATACAAACTAGAAATCAGATTTTCCTCTGGAGAAGGTTCCATGTAAGAGATATCCTCAAAGGAAAGCTAAAATGCTGTGGTATGTCATTTAAAAATGAATCCCCTCTGCAATGAAACAATAGGGATGATGTTCTTAATTGTCATATTTTTCAGCCAATCAGATTGTGAGTTTCCCTTCATGGGTGTATTCTTCCACAGACTAAAACCTTCTTGATTGCCTTACCACTCACATAATCATTTTCCCAGCACTCATGTAGTGTGACATTTATTTAAATAAAAAAAATGTTACGACCTCAAGTACATTTTCATTTTATGTTTTTTCCACCTGAAGTTCTTTATACTTATATTTCAAAAAGTATATAAATATATATTATATTGCAGGTCTGGGAATAAGTATAGTCATTTCAGATGTAGATTGTTAAAGAAAAACAAATTTTCTTCTTTCTCTGATAGTAATTATGTATCTTTTCATACATTAGGTATTGAATATTGGACTTTTACTAAGTAAACGATCTCTGTACTTAAACTACTGCCTATATCACAATAACTGTTAGCAGAACACAAGCACTTACAAATTATTAAATGAATCAAGCAGGAATTTCAATTAGTGTGGTTTTTGAATTATGATGTTATTATGAACACTTTGGAGCAAAACAGTGATTGAGTGGTGAGGTGGGACCCAGCACATAGTACAGAGCTCTATGAGATAAATAAAGAAAATTCAAGAAAAACCACAAAAGCATTCAAAATCAATACAGTCAGAGATACTGGGTTTTTACTGGACAGGACTTGTATGAAAAATTTTAAAAATGTAGTGGAGTTGAAAGTACAATATTTCCATCTGAGAAGTAATGGAGTAGATGTGTAAGGTGGCACAACAAGAAACACTTAAGTAAAGTACCTCAAAATGTACTGAAGTACAGTCCTTGAGTAAATGACTATATTTTCATGAATTTCACAGAGTTGTGACGCTTTTCTGTACTATTAAGTCAGTCACCCTACTCTGACACATTATCATTTCCTGTGTGCCGCTTCAGTCTCACAGACACACACTTAAATACACACCTCTGATTTTTTTTTCTCATCACCTCTCTGACCCACATTGGTATTAATTGAAACCAGTCAGAAAGACGTAGAATAGAGAATAAGGAGACACTGAAATGTGATAGGAGGCAGATCTAATGGGGAAGACGGGAGGCAGATGCAGAGAGCCAAACCTGAAAAGACAAGCAAGATTCAGAGGGGTGCTGAGGGCGACATGAAAGGAGTAATTGGTTAGAAGGCAGGGCAGAAAAGGGGAGAGAGGAGTTGGATAATTTGGCCGGAAAGTGATAGACTGCGCAGCGGGAAAGGTAGATCGAGGTTAGATGCAGAGATGGATAGAAGAAGCGGAGGGAGAATTTGGGTTTGCAAAGTGCAACTGCATCGGGAGAGAGCTAAAATGAGGAGGGTAAAAAGGAGGGGAGAGAAACAGGAGGCAGGAAATCAGATGAACAGACAGAATGTAGAGTATGTGTAGAGAGGAAAAATGGAGGGGGTGCAGATGAGAGAGAGGGAGGTGGTGAAGGAGTGCAGCAGAACCGTCATCAGTATTCCAGCCTTGTACACGGTTTCCAGCCAAGACAAATGAGAGCCAACATCAAGGAGGAAGTGGATCAGCTGAAAACGCACCAACATCTCCCTCTCTGACATCGCTCTCCTTTCTCTATTTTTCTCCATAACACACCCCTCCTCAAAATCATCAAAAGCCTTATGGCTGCAGTGGTTCATAGTGATGGGACACAGCTAAGCTTCCACACACAGACACGTTCAGCAGCATAAATAAACAGAGCTGTCTCTGTATGTCATCTTCAACCTTCTTCTTTAGAGAAGACGAGAGCCGAAGTTGCCGTCTTCCCTCCGAAAGGCTTATTTGAGGATGTCTTCATGTCAGTATTTTTTATTGACATTGTTAATTCATGAGATTGAGAGCTCGAAAAAAAAACATACAGATTTGTGAACCAGAGTTTGTTAAATGTTTTACTAAATAAAAAACTTCAAAATCAGGAATGCTTAACTTAATACATTAAAAAATAAATTTAAAAATTTAAAAATCTGGCGTTGAATTCTCTCTTAGCCACTAAACCAAGTTAGAAAATGAAATACTCAAATGTAATTGAGTTTGTCTCTTTAACTACAAGGGCTGTATGGACAATCAGCATCATAATAAAGGTACAGTGGTTCCTGTGATGGATAAACGGAAGATAGCTGCAGAGAACACAGAATAAATGATCCAGATGCCATTTCCGCCTTATATGATAAAAAGTTTAGCGTGAATACTTCCTGTAAAATAACCAAGCATCGAACATTATACAGTTCGCGTTTGGTGATGTCATGTTTGATGCTGAGAAAGGGAAAAATAATTGTTTAAAAGTGATTTATTTCCTATAAAAATCAATCAATTTAGCTTTTTTGGTGCATTTTTGCACACTTTGTGTCATTTGAGATTCCTTGCGGTTGAAATTGTAAACCTCATTACATTTAACTTACATGACACTACAGGTATTCATTTCATTTAAATAAAACTGTTTTTGACTTTGTTTGAAAGATCAATCAAACATTGATAAGTTTTCTTATTCAAAAAGAAACACTAAAAGGTTTTTATAGATGTACTATAAAATTGACATTAAACAAACAATAATAGGACAATAAAGTAGTGAATATCCAAAAAAATGGTGAAATTGATGCACCTGAGAGATTACTTTGTGGCATGTAACGTGATGGCTTAGATGTCCTTGTCATGTGATATATGTTCTTGACGTCTTTTTGAAATTTAATCTAATGGCTCTGTCAAGTGAATTGATTGATGTTTTTCTGGCATTTTTACGAACCTGGCCTGTTTCAATGTATAAACCTGGACTTGACAGGACTGTTTAGTTTTCCAATTGACGCTTTATTGGACGAGATAGAGTCAAGTGGAAAATCTCCACGCTTCGAGTCAGGGGGAATATCCAGCAGCTCCAAAATGGTAAATCTCTTCTTTAGCCTATTTTTAGATTTCAGCCTATTATTTTTCAATTTTCCTTAGAATAATTGTGTTACAAAACTAACTATAAAAGTAACCAAAGTAAGCAACTAAGCTAAGATCTATTTATTTAATTCACTTATTTGTCATGCTTCCATTTACAGGATTTAAATATTTTTTATTCCATATATATTTGTTGAAACTGTAGCTTTATAACTTGGTGCTCATTACTTGTAATCTTAGTGACAATTAATACTGCTGTGGTGTTCCTTTATAATGCAGTATAACATTTTCTGTTAGGGATGTTTTGATCGTAGTCTGAGATCACACCAGTTGGATCCCTGATTCCAACCTGGCATTTTTTAGGTTTAGTATATTAATGTAATGACATATTAAAGAGAATAAAAAATTATCCTGAAACATCATGTCCGTGTGACCTCAGACCCCAGAAGGTTAACCAAAGCTCAATCAGGAAGACTGTCTCTTCACCTGTTAGTTCTCTCTCTCATCAAATCGCAACCTGTCACCTTCTGCTTTAACTGTTCATTTGTAAGCTGCCACATTTTAAATATGCATGCGTTCTGCTGTCATTCAGCTGTCATCTCACTACAGAGTGATTCTCCCTCGTGGCATTTGCTCTCATCTTATTCCGTTGCCTCGCTCCTACTTACAGAACCATGTTGGACTATGGACCCAATCACCTCTAGGAGGATTTCAGAGAAAGTTAACAGCTTCCTGTTATTCAATGAAAACCCTACTACATTATTCCCAACAAATTGGCTTAAGCTCAGAGAGATCATGAAATATTAGTTTTCCAAGGGGCTTCCACAGCCATTTTCAGTATTCCATCTATAGCAGTGTCACAAGCCAGCAGGCCTCATAAACACAATGATTCACCTGTCACTCAATCATCTCCTGCGGAGGAGACACCAGTACCTGATGATATTCAACGCAGCGGAATCCCCAGTCTGACAGCCAAAAGGTGAGGGGCGTAGACCTTTAACACCTGCTGCTTCAGCCACGTCAGTCAGTGATCTCCTCATACCACTACGCATTCAGTGGTCTGTAACTTTAGTCCATTCCAGCCAATATTTACCCTTACTGAAAGGTATAGAGTGGAAAATTTAAAGGCAACTAGCAGTAAAATTCCAGAATACAACCCATCTACCAACTCCGCCCACCATTCCCTATCCTAAAATCTACGGTGGTCTTCAAGTGGCAACATTTTGTATGTTGTTAAAATATAGGTCAAAGTTTATATGTAAGATTACAAATATAATAATTTCTTCCGAATTGTGGTAGCATTAACAATTAAGTCCAATGTCCCAAGACGCGACTGGGTCCAGACAGAGGGGAGCTAAAAAGCCAGCAGCCACACCCATCAGCCACCTTCCGTACATTATTATTATTATCTGGTTGGTAAAACTCAAAAGTTTTAGTTCCACAACATCTTTTTTTCCAGTTGCAGTAATTAATGTAATTGAGTTTACACGTTTGATTTTTCCTGGTTTTCTCCTGGTCCAGATCGCAAAGACTATGTGAAAGGAGTCTTGAAAAACCAACTGGGGGGAGGAATCAAAATAGTACACTATGAAATATAATTAGTTGGCTTTATTTTTTTTAAAAGTCAGGAAACCGATTTCCTTAAAAGGACTTAAGTCAAGTCGACTGCTAAGCAAAGGTTATTAAAATTTTAAGCTATTAAAAGTAATTACAGTTTTTTCAGTTGTAACAACTTAAGTCTTATGTTCTTTTTTTTTTACTGATTAATTTTGTCTATTTCCCTTCTTTTTCCAGGTAGCTACATTTTACAGTGCAGTAATTATCTCTGCAAGGCAATCTTAATTGAATCAGTCGGAATTTTAGATGAATCCCTTTCTCTGGCTGCCTCTCCGATTTAAAATTTTGGTCACCATTGCTAATGAACAACTACAATCTTAACAGTGATCCTACGATTGTGAAGAGTATCTTCACGGATGCAGCTCCATCTATAGGTTTTTTGTTTGGTTCTTCAGGGCAGTCGGCCTATAATTAACTGCTAACTGACATTCAGTGCTCTCTGATTTAAATTTTCCATCTTCTTTGTATTAGATTTATCCAGTTGCTGTCACCTAACATGTGTGCAGATGGAATCCGCAGCGATAGCAGTTCTACAGATGACAACAAAGCTGTCATCAACTTCATGAATAAAGGGTGATTTTTCACTCTATAATTCCGTTTATTGGGCAAATCATTTGTTTGTCCGTTGTAATTTTCCAGATTACTGAAAACATCATCATGGTTTTCTTGAGTTGCTGTCTGGACACCATCCCAAAAGCCAAGCCTATTCTCCTCTTAAAATGTCCGGCAACTTCCAGTTGAAAAATGTTTTTGCTTTACAACCACAATGTTTAAATCTTTCCTTGACATTGTGAGTTCTTTTTCTACTGATATTCATCATTTTCGAGTCTCAGTGCATTCACGACTTGTTTGCAGCGTTATGTCTAAGGTTAAATGGAAATACTCTGCTATCTGTTTTGGAAACAAGTCATAAAACAGTCTTCTCAAAAATGGAAAAGGGAAAAAAGAAATTCATGAGAAACAAGGTGACTTTACTTGATGAGCTCAATCTGTGACCATGTTAGTTCTCAAGAATCATGCAGTGAAGCAGTTCAGGTTCATTCAGTAAAACTGTCCAGGTTCATACAGTGAAATATTCCAGGTTTATACAGGTGCGTCAGTTTGACCATCACTCAAACACTGAGTAATTTATTTTTTAAATTTCTGTGCAGAACAACTTGAGAGAGGATCACAGTGTATCAACAAATATGCAGAGCTGGTGAAAAAACATCACATACCTTATATTATTACTAAGAAACATGGAATATTACGAATCACTTTGGGATTCCTGCCACTGAAACAGAGGGTCAGATGGTCTGTATCTATTCAAGAAACAGACCTTCTTTTCAGCATGGGCTGAGAGCTACAGAATACTGCCCCGGCAAAAATTGTAATTTATAGTCTGAAACATTAAATTGCAAAAACTGACCATCTTTTTATGCCTGACTCTTTCCAAGGATCTGTAATGAGCTTCATATTATCAGTGACTTGGACTGGGTGATGCCCAAAAACTCTAAAAATCAGTTCAACTGCTTCAATCAACCATTTAATTCTCTATCATTGAGAATTTGGAATATTAGAGCAAACTCTGGCTGTTAGTGGTGCCAAATATACACTTCAACACATTATCTTAAGCAGCTTTCTCAATTTTGGGATATCAGAAAGAAATTAACTAAGATCTTGCTGACACTATAACATTACCATGAGCCAGCCACAAGCTCCGATCACAGAACAGCCTTCAATCAGCTTTGAGTTATCCCTTCACTGTAATCTCCTCTTTCTCTAGAGCACCAACAGTAGCACACCTCAACGATACCACCCACTCCATCTCTCTCTCTCTCTGCCTCTCCCCCCACTGGGTTTTCCTGCTCTGATTACAATTTGCTCATACAAAAAACAAAGCCCGAGTGGGAAGGATGGTAATTCTGGCAGAAAACAAGTAGACACAGACTTTTCATGTCTCTCTCTCTCTCTCTCTCCATCTCAGATTCACACGCTAATGCAGGAGGATCAAATGGTTATCACAACAAATCTATGAATCATCACAGCAGTCAAACACAACATTCACCAATTGCCCCATTCCCTTTCTCATTAAGTCATACATTTACTATATATTTTCTATGTCCAACAAGGTGACAATATTGTCTCTGAACCAAAAACTGTCTGTATCTTATTTCCCCGCGTCAGAGAGATCTATTTTTGTTTCGAACTATTATGAAACCATGACTACTTTGTTGCAAAGGTTCATTCATTACACCGCAGAAGCACCTAAGCTTTTCTTACGGACTATGCCGCAAAAAATCTAATTTTCAAACATCGGAATGGCTACCCACTCAATGTCAGTGATTCATATGAAGTAGATGTGGTTTGGTTCTCATTAACTGATATTAGCAGGACTTAAAATGTTGATTTCATCCAACTGGCAACACCCAGCAACACCGTTGGAGTGCAAAAATGCCCTTAATAAGGTGTTAAATAAACAAAAGATGAAGAAATTGCTGCAAGACAAGTTCAATATCAGCTCAGCCAGTTATTCTCAATGACCGGACTGCACAAGTGGCTCTCAGATTCTATTCTTCAAATAAACTTCAGATTCATATTTGCACTAGCTCCTTGAGTCCCATGACAGCTTGTTGGTTATCGTCTACACTTTGTGATTTCTGCCACCCTCAAGTTACAGAGAGGGAAAAGTAAGAGCGATTATTTTGTGTCATTTGGTGACTTTCCCTGAGGGTTTTCCAGAAATAGGCTGACAGGACAGATAGTTAAATGGATGGACATCACAAAAAAAAAAAGGGCCTCGTGCCACGGCTATTAATATGCTATAAAGACAAAATACCGTCCACTACAACAACCAAGTAGACTGCTAAGATGAACATGGAATCTTAGATAACACTTTGGCTAAGATTGAAATATCTGAAATATTGGCGTAACTAATTTATAAAGACATCCATGATCCCTTGAGAATAAATCCCTGTGACTTTAGTAATCTCATATTGCCACCAGTAGGGCGACAAAATGTCTGTTAGCAATATTGGAACGGGTATTTGTGTGTACACCATCCTTCCTCTCAGGATAATTGTAAACATTTGTTGCTTTTGATCTATTAACCTTGCCTGAATTTTCCTTAATATTTGGTCTAAAACTATCTATCAATTCATTTTCTGTAATGCCAGGCTCAGACTTCAATGTATTTTTGTCTTCCACATCTTGTTCTTTTGGCTGTTCCCTTTTGGGTTCACTGCAGCGGATCATCTGCTTCTATCCGTACTGCTTATATCCTGCTGGCTAACAGCACCAGTGACAGTATTTCTTAACCCGGTTCCCTACAGATATGGTCTGGAAATCATTTTCGTTTTCCGCATACTGATTTGGCATATATCTTATATTAGGCATTAGGAGGGGCTGCCCCTCCTAATGGCATACACCCAATTTATCTGGGCTTGGGACCAGCACTAGAAGTACACTGATTTGTGAATCTTTCATCGCTGGACTTTGTCTTCAATGTTTTTTTCAAAAATCACCTGACATCAGCATATATTCTTGATGCGTCCCAATCAGACAACTCCCAACATTATTTATTGACGTCAAGTCATGTGGTGTTCATGAGGAGGCGGGTCATTCATGGCTATGGAGGTACTTACTGTTATGCTAACAGTCTTCTTTTCAGAGGAGAAAACCATTGCGAAGCATTTCCTCTACATCACAAAGAGGATGCCATCTGTTCTTAAAAAAAGCAAAAAAAATTTAACTGATTTAAATCATGTCACCCAACTCTAGAAGTCTCAGATATCCATCAAGGGAGTTCCAGAGCTGAAGGGCTTTAAATTCAAATGCCTTTTGTTATAGGCTGCATGGGACTCCCAAACTGTCAACAGAACCCTAGTTTAGAGTATGACGTTTCACTAAAGTGGAAAGTATTTTAAAAATTATGAATAAAATCTTAATGTCAATTCTAAAACCAATAGGTAAGTAGTGAAGATATGCTGAAAGAGGGCTTTAAGGTTTTGTCTTCTAGTGTTGGTTAAAAGCCGAGCTGCTGCATTTTGAACAATTTGAATCAAAGTTACAGCAAGTTGCAATAATCCATCTATCCATATCCGGGATCAGGTTGCAGTGGCAGCAGACTAAGAAGGGATTTCCAGACATCCCTCTCCCTAGGAACACTCTCCAGCTCATGCTGGAGGATCGCAATGCCTTCCTAGGCCATATAAGATATATAGTCCTTAAAGAAGGTTCTATTTCTATCTCGGGTTCTCCATCCTCTTGGACATGCATGAAAAAAATTCTCTGGGTAGTACACAGTTATTGACAGTCCATACCTAGCACAAAAGTCCAAAAACAGAGCACAATTCTGAATTACATCAGACGGACGTTTTTTCCCAATCATGCCCCTCCAGGTTTCGTTGCCAACGTGAGCGTTGAAGTCATTAAAGAGAACCCTAAATACCCTGGATGGGGTCCTTTCTAGGTCCTTTCTAGGACCCCATCTCTACCCCATTTCTAGGGTCCTTTCCAGGACCCCAGCCAGAGACTTTAAGAAGGCCAGAAACTCTGAGCCATTGTTCGGTGTGTAGGCAGAAACAAGAGTCCTCCTGCAACCTTCAGTTGCATGGAGGCAACCCTCTCGTTCTCCGGGGAAAACTCTAACACAGAGGTGCTCAAACGGGGGTTTGTAAGTATTCCAACACTCGCCCGACGCCTCTCACCCTGGGCAACTACGGCAATGTTTAAAGCCAAGCCCCTCTCCAGGATTTTGGTTCTGGAACCAATGCTGTGGGCAGAGCCTATGTAAATCTATCTGGTACTGGTCTATCTCCCGCGCTCTGGTTCTTTCTACCAAAGAGGTGATATTCCACGTACCTAAAACCAGTCGGGTATGCCAGGGGTTGACTTGCCACAATGCTCTCCGTCGCCTGCTGCCCATGCAGATTGTGAACCAACCTGCAGGGGGATTGAGCCGAGTGAGCCCACGGGGTGGGATTTTTTTCATTTGTTGCAGTAATCTACATGTGATTAAATAAAGTCATGGAAGGCATTTTGTCATTATCAGGGCTAGACGGAAAAGTCTTTGGGGTCAAGGGTTTACCCCACCTCTCATCCAATGTCAGTTGGGATAGGCTCTTGCCCCCACAACCCATGACTGGATAAGCAGCTACGGACGGATGCTCTTGTCACTTAAACCAATTAGTCATGCTTTTCTTTACCACCACACATGCATTTATTATATTTCCCACAAAAGGGCAATTTATTGTGATTATTTTATCAGTCCCGGTAAAGCACTACATATAAGAGGTAACATAGGCTTATTATAATTCTGGGTTTTATGCTCTCCTTCCCACTCACTTCCTCTCTGGCTGTTCCTAGCTCCCATTTATAGACTAACATTATCTTAAATTCACAAAATAACATTTTTAATTAAGCAATATGCCTAAAAAAAATTGGTATGCGTTTCCTCTAATCAGCTTTTGAGCATTTATTTAAGAACCTATATATGGAGTTTAATTAAAAGCACTGCGGCAGCATAACGTTGAAAAGAACTACACCCTTATTATGGCACGCTGTACATCGTCCTCGCTTGCTTCAATCCCACTTTATGAAAAAATACAAATATGTTAAAGACATGCACATGTTTTGGGATAGGGTAATAATGAAACGGGAAATTGTCTTTACTGTATATCAATTTTCCAGGGAAGATACGCAATTAGACCAAAATTAAATAAAGGGAACCGAAAGGAGGGGGACAATGCAGCCGCCGAAAAAGTGCTGTTAAGTTAAATTTAAATTGCTCTGAAGAGGATAAGCAAGTAAACCAAAAAATGATAGGAGGAGAACTAGGAGGAAAAGAGGGAACGGTTTGAGATAAGAGAAATAAGAGGGGTAATTGATAATTAGATCATTTTATGCAAGAAGCTGCCCTGCCTCTTCTCTCTGTCTTCCTCACGTCTCCAACCACCCCACCCTGATACCAGGCAAACCTAAATTCTAACTCATCAATACAGTAAATGAGCCTAAATAAAGTCAGAACACAGAGGAGACACATAAGCAGAAGATTTTCAAGCATACATCATATGGTCGCACCGTGTAAAGCCTCCCTCACTTTCACGCCTTGCTTGTCTGTCGAGCGTCCTCTTGCAAATGAGCAGCAGCTGTCGGTTTCCTAAAAGTTACGACAGGACAGCTCTTAAACGCAGAACACACACCACAAACACAGATGCCCAACATCCCTAAATAGAAATAGATTAAAATGGGAAAGAAGCAAGGAATTGACAATCACTCTTCACCAGTTTTGTAGAAAAATAAAACGGAAGTGCTGCCCTACTGTAGAGACTTGTCAATGGTTGACATATGGCACCTCAGAGAATTTTGCCTTTCATCTAATTTTGTAAGAAGCACCTTAGAAGCTTTACCACATTCGCGGACATCCCTTTTTTGTTTTTGTTAACACTATCATGGGGATCAAACTGGGTTTCAATATCTAAGTCAAGGTCATTGTGAATGAATTGAACTGTCAACCCTCCAATTCGGTGACTACCTCCAGAGCTAGTTCCACAAATTATTTGTGCCAGAGTGTGTTTCAAACCCTCAAGGGCTTCTGCCCACTGGATCATAAGTCCAAAGCCTTAACCACTCATCCTGATAAGCAGAGTGGCACAGGATTTGAACCTACAAGGAAAATTTATTTCTAGTCCATGCTTGAATAATATGCATTCCTTAGAAGCCTCTGCTGGGATTCTTCAGCAGTCAGCTCTTTATCTGGAGGACACTCTTGGGGGTGGGCTTGATGTTGATATTGTATGATTCATGGAAGTTTGATAGATGAGGTTAGGATTGTATGAAGAAGGTTTTCTCTCCTAAAAACCTCAGCAACACCAGCTAGAAAAAGAAAGGCTGAAAAAAACAATCTTTGCTGTGGTTGATACAGCATTGTCTCAGTCAGTCTTTGCTTTTGGTTCTCTCGGAGAAATTTCGCTCCCCTTTTAAGGACAGTATAACAAATAATTGGGCAAAAGGTCAGAAAAGACAAGGGAATGGTTTTGTTTCATGTTGTTTAAGGATGAATTGGATTTTTGTGAGACAGCAGCAAAGGGTGATTTGATTCTAATCTGACCAAGGTTAAATTTCAGATCTTCTTTGTGAAATTAATTAAAAAAAATTTAAACTTATAAATTTGAAAAGATGGTTTAGGAAGCCATGTAAAGACTGCAAAGACTGCAGATAAACTTTTTCAGTATCCAAGGGTAATACCACCAATTTGATTAATCAATCACAAAATAATATCACTGACGAGTATGAAGAGATTATGGCTTAAGGAGAGGGCCCTAAAAAAACTACCACAGTGAAGCTTTTGCTAAGAGATCTGTTGTGCCAGAAAAAATATTCCCCAAACTGTTATACATATGCGTATCATATGGAGGACATGTGAGAAATTAACTGTTGAATTTACACCTGTCGGGTACTTTGCAGTCTGTACTGATGATGAATGGAATAGATGCTTGAGATGGCATGTTCACCTGATGTCACTCATCAGAACAGTGGCACAGATAGCCTTGAGAAATATGCTTTCTGCATATGGACCTTGGGAAGACAAAAAACAACAAAAAAACATACAAACATTACAAAGACAACTATTGATGCTTGATAACTCTGGAAGTGTTGCGACGAAGTCGACGCTCCCGATCGCTTCCATTCGAAATATGTGTGATTCCACCCGATGCGCCGCGTGTCCGTGTCCGTGTCTACTCGTGTCCGAGTAGTAGTTCGATTCTCCGCTCCATATACACTCCCAGTCTATTTTTGATGGAAGATGCGTCAATTTCAACAGAGTAGATCAAACCAGACAATAAGTCAAACACAGAAACGACAAATAGTATTCAAAATAAATTAGACCATATGCTTCCAAAATAAATATATGATACTCGGCATCGTATGCATCAAAATTACGTCTCGATTTATACAAGGTTCGAAAGTCAGCGGTCGTTGATATTGTAGAAAGTTATTAAGATTAAGATATTGTGTGATATTTGTTTCATTTTATTTCAATGTGTTTTGTATGGACACCAGGAATTACGGCTGTTACCTTAATAATTTCTAAGTGGGATCCCAAATAGCTAAATTTCTAGAATTCAAAACATCACTTGAGCAATTTGTAGACTTGTAGAAAAGTCTAAATCTGGTGTGTTTTTTGATGGATCAGTTTATCACAGTATTTTTTATAAAGTGAAATTCGCAATAGAACATTTTTATGTTGAGCCTTTTATTTAGTGACTCTGTATTTCAAAAAAGCATATGATAGATATCTAATGGCATAGTGTGAGAACTGTATATTTTTTGTCCCTGAGTAGACAACACTTTCTATCTATTTTTATATGGATATGTTTTCCTACAGCATTTACAGTATTTCATGCAAATTGTATGTTCTCACACTATGCCATTAGATATCTATCATATGCTTTTTTGAAATACAGAGTCACTAAATAAAAGGCTCAACATAAAAATGTTCTATTGCGAATTTCACTTTATAAAAAATACTGTGATAAACTGATCCATCAAAAAACACACCAGATTTATGCAAATTGTACATTAAAAAGCGGAGGTGCTAGTTGGGACTACTCTTTGATGATTAAAAGAAAAGAGTAAAAAATTGTAAAAAGAAACGTAGAAAAAACACTTAAACAAAGGTAAATCGCTCAATAAGCTTAATCCGTAACCATGGCATCAGGGCAATTCTTGACGCACAAAGTACTAAAAATTTTTGGAATACTACAATTCATACTAATTAGTTGCCATGGCAACTTGCCAAATGCTTCACACTTTGGTACCATGACAAGCTATGGTTCCTACAGTGAAATAGTCTAGTTTCATATTTCATGTTTCAGTTCCAGTCATTGTCAGAAATTTCAAGAGAGCTTTTCTAAATCAGCATTAAGTGCCTATTAGTGGCTATGGCAAAAAATAATTCCACCAAGTTTTAACTTTATGACACCTCACAATTTTCTAACATCATTCTTTGCCTCTTTTAGTTTGCAACAGTCCAGTACCCAGTGTTGCCAGACTCATGGTTATTATCGTATTTGTACGATAATTAAAACCTCTGTACGATCAATAATGCCAAACATTCCCAAATGTAAAATGATTTAGGCATTTCATCACTCTCACCTTTATAACTAAGTTACCTGTATTTGAGTTGAGCTAATGGCTGTTAAACAGCTATGTATCCGGCCCCTCTCACGTGTTTCCAGCCAATCAAAGTTATGTGATGACGAAATGACTCACGATGTCGCATACAGCGCATTGTTTAACAAAGAGTCCAGAAATTGAGGATGAGGAGTGGTATTGTGGAGACATGAAAAGTAAGAAAACAGAGTCAAAACGTGAGCTATGATCTCCAGGCTCACAGCCCTAATATTACTGCCTTGCTCAAGTCTGAAAAGCATCAAGAAAAAAAATCTCTCTCGCAAATGCAGAATTAAAAATAGCAGTGCTTATAGGAAACATCTCAAAAGGACCGGGATAAAGCCATAAGTCAAGATATATTTAAAGATTCAAAACCTGCATTGAATGTACGTCTTTTTCAGCAGCTGTCTCTTTCTAAGTAATTATTTAGGCCGTTTTTTTGTTGAAGATTGGGCGTCTTTATGACGTGTATGACACACAGAATATAACAATATATAAGCATCAGTCTGACGCCTCAAACAGGACGATGTCTGATTGACAGCTGTTCATTCAGGCAGAGCTCTGCCTGCACTCCTCTGACAGAGAGAGATGCTTCTCTATCAGTGGAAATATTCCCCCGATGTTATAAAAAGTACAGTAGTAGTAGGACACAAAATTGAGCTCTATCAGGAATCATGCTGCAAAATCAACACTTATGATATTTTCCCTCAAAATACGATAATTTTAAAACTCCCATCTGGAAATTCTTGTCGTAAATTTTAATAACGCTCAACAAGACTCCCTTTCAAACGAGTCTGCACTCCAATGCTCCAATTTTGGCATAATTCCTCTCTGCTCTTGTACTGCCTTGAGATTCATTGTCAGTTGCATTTTTAGCCAGAACACATTTGCCCCCCTGTCCACCTAAATCCTGAAATACTCATTTGTAAATATGAGGCGTTTAAATAGGACCTGTTTTCTGAATCCTCTCGAAGTGCATTTGCAGCAGCATAGCAGGACACTCAGTTAAAGCCGGGGCCAGAGTGCTGGAGTAAAAGACTTTTTCTGTGAATGTATAGCAGAAAAACCTAATGAGTATGAGCCATAACAATTAGAGAAGCTCCATAATCTCTTTCAAATGAACAGCATAGACACAGAGGTGATCGGAGAGGAGCTGTGGGAGATGTATGAAAAGAATCCTGCCTGTGATTGTTCATTCATTTCTATCTCCTACCCTGACAAATGTGTTATTTGACAAATAATAGACAACTAGGCTCTGGAGAATGAACACGAAATTGATTTGTTTTCCTACATGGCATGAATACATTTGATAGTTTATTTATATTTCTAATGTTACATGTCGAACGAAAGATAAAATGTAAACAAATGTCTAAAACATTTATTAAATTAGTAAACATCCAAGTCAAATGTATTTGCTTACACTATAAGGACTCATAAGCAAACACACAAATTGTGAGGAATTGGGAAAGACAACCCTGAACAGCCTTGCTTTTTAGCATTTAATAGATAAAAACACTTTGAACTACTTGATGTTACATTTACAGCAGGGTACCCCATTAGTCCAGTGTAGCTTCTAGGTTGCTTGATCGTGGTCAAAATTCGACATCATGTCAGAAGTAGACCCAACAGCCGCGCTATCATATTTTGACCCTCACTTTCATTTCGCAACAGGAATTCGATATTTCACTATATTCGTGCCACAATCCTGATCGTCGAGCTGCACATTTTCAGCAAACAGTTTGAATTTCTGCGCTTGAATGACAAAACAAATTCAAACCGTGCGCTTTGCATCGGGATTGTGGCCATTGGCTTACTTTATTTCAAGATAAATCCTGGCGCATACATTTTACCCTTGGTCCGTGTATTAAGAGGGTGGGTAGCCCGTACCACGACCTGGCGATGCAACCATGTCGGATGGCACTGAGGGCAGTCCACTTCTGTCCTTAACCTATAATAATCAAGTTTTAGTCACAACATCAAGAGTTAAAATTATGAATTCCAAAATGGTTTCTCCTCTTTGTTATTCAGCTGCTCATCAAAAGCCAGACATCCAATTGAAGATTCCATCTGGTACTCTTTGATGGAGTAATATATGTCAAACAAAGCTCTGCCTCATCTACAACAGTCAGCCATGGCTTCATTCCCAACCTTTTTATAGTCTTGTTGTTGGTTGCTGCTGCTGATCTCAGCTCACATCTCTACGGGATCTGTCCACTCACATTATCCCTCTAATATCTCAGAATTTGTGTCCACACATAAAACAGAGGGGTTGCAATTCATAGGCACACTCTCAAAGTGCAAGAAGCTCTGAAACAATACCAATCTATATCAGAAACCTTATATTGGCAGGATGGATTTCTGCCTGCAGCAATATGATTTTCAAAGGTATGTTTACTGTCGCATTAAATTAACCTAATAGTAATGTTATTGCAGGGGTTTCGTTTAATACCAATGACATAATATTTCACACACACAAATACTCACATCAGAAAACTGTTTAAGGTTAGAGAACAGCAGTCAATTCTCAAATCATAAAAACATATCATCCTGCAAACCTTGTCTAGCTGAAGTTACAGCTGCTAATTATTAAATGTGTTTTATTAATATTTAGAATAGGGAAATTTGAGTAAAACTATATCTCATAAAACACAAACAGAGCCATTTGTGCGAACTGAGCTGATTAAACTATAATAATAACAATTATCCTTTATTGATCAAATACATAGTGACATTATTTTCTCTGCATTTGACCCATCCCTGAGGGAGCAGTGGGGAACCTTCCTTGAAGCGCCCAAGGAGCTAGGGTTTCAGGGTTGCAGCCTAAGACAAGTAGATCATGCTGCTACCTTTCGATCTTCTGATTGGGAGATGGCTGCTCCACCCTACGAACCTACAGCCGCCCCATTAAAAGTAATATATACATAGTAATAATTGAACCACCCATTAAAAGCAGCCAGGGCGCTAGACTACAACATACAGTGTTTTACAATTGAGCCAAAGACTCACAATATGACAGATACGCTCATTCTGCTTGTTAAATAAAAAATCCTTATTATCATATCACTGCTACTACCATTCAATTTACCATTATCTTTAGCTTTGTTGGTGTTAAGGTTGAATTAGAAGCTGGAAAATTTCCTTAAAGGTTATAGATGTTGAACCTCTCATCCAAGAGTCCTCTTCAGTTGTAACTGAGGTTGGGGATTCAAGTATTTAACCTCCTGTAAGGTCATTCATTTATTATGAGTCATTAAGTCACATATTTACAGTTAACCTCGAACATCAATTATGGGTCATTAAGCTCCTTGGGTATCTTGTCCCCTACTAGATCTTCATGAGTATCATTAGCATATTTAAAAAATATGTATGTTTAGCTAATTTTTTCTTTTTGTTTTAAAAAAACGTTTGCCTTTACACAAGAATGTTGTGAAAACTATCCTGTACTAATAAGAATACTGCAGTTTGTATGCCAGGCCAGTAGTTGGAGGTGTACCTTGTATTGAGGATGTCTCATCACCGTTTTCAAAAGGTTGGATTATTCCACTTTACACGTAGATGAACACAGTGGCAATTTCAAAAGATTGTATTCAAAGACAAGTTTTCAAAAGTTTGCATTTTTACTTGAATGACACATTAAAAATATAAAAGGCCCATATAACGGCATTGTATGAAATGTATAGGTGACGTCAAAATGCCACACTGAATTTCCACATGTAAATGTTGATATTCCTGATCGAAATATTGCACAAGGCTCAAATTAACTTGAGTTCAAGTGCCATAACTTTGCTTTCTAAAGTTGCAAGTATAAGAAACCATCTTAAACCTGGTTTCTGTAACTGGCTTATTTAAACAGGCCACAAATGTATGGAAAGATGGAAGAGTCTATTCACATCAAAATCCATCTCCTTGGACAGAAATTTTGTAGTTAATTATATATATTTGTGTTATATGCAGTTGTTGAACGGAATTTTAAACCTATCTGCAAAAAAACTTTGTTATGGGCAACAAAAGAGAAGTACAGTCCATCATATTTGGACTGAACACAAAGGTAGTTTAAAAAATAATCAAAATTCACTGAACAGTAAGACTAGAGCAAGGCTGCCTTGAAAGAAATCGAGGATTTTAAGCTTAGGAAAACAGTATATTTGTGCTTATCCAAAAAAAAAAAAACAGAACTCCTATCTTGAAAAAAGAGAAAACTTGTCCAGAGGCTACCTATCTACAGTACCTCCTTGTCCTTGTTTCACAAATGTACTGTGTGGGTCTGACGAGACAATCTTTATACCTCTCTGCTAATGCAAGTGTTGTAATTGTTGCTGGACATTATTTTGTATGTAAGACTACTTTATGTTCCAAGGAAATGTTCTTTCTTTGCTATAGGACACACCAATTGCAAAGAATTGTCTGTCCTCTCTTCAGCCTCTTCAAATGCCACAGAAACATACAGCATCCATTCAGACACTGCATAAATGCTCCATTTACCTTCGAAGCAAGTGCCTACAGCATGTTCTTTTCGTGGCAGAAAAGCTAGAAGTGTGCATCTCAGGGGAGAGGTAATATGTTGTACAGATGATGGAAGGAGACAGAGGAGATGGGGATGAAATATGGCCGTGCACTGCATAGGCCTTTTGAGTCTGATTATCACACTGAGGAGGGCTTTAATTTAAGCCCCAGGCTAAAGAAAGAATGTGGATTTTTGAACGGCATGCATATTACTGAATTCACTTCATTTTTCATCAGAAGTAGAAGCTGATGTGTCATTTACTCAACAGTGTAGCTTGTATTCCTCAGAGTCACGAAGTTACAAACATCTGTTACCTGAAAATGCATATCTCATTGATTTGATCGAGTTTGTTGTTATGACCATTTAAATTCATTAATCATGTTATAATGCTCTGAAGTTAGGATAGAGTGACTACCACAGGGTGTTAATTATGAAAGACTCAGAATGCTTCATATGAAGATTTTTATTCATTAAAGTTCTAAAACTAGAATTGCTGGTCTGGTGTGGTTTGTCAGGTCATTTGACCATTTATACCTCCTTATTAATGAATGAAATGAAATGAATATCCCATATGCACCTATGTTATGAGCCTGTCTCGATTAAACCATTATATTTATAACCCCGAAAAGTTGGGAATATTATGGAATCTTCTGCCGCCGCAAATCTTTTGCGTGAACACAATCACTCCAAAACTGTTTCCTGGATCATTAACAACTTTTATACCAACATAGACTTTCTTGCAAGGAAGAAATGGAGTCAATTTGGGAAAAGTTGGTTGTATGATTGATCCCCCAGCACTAGAGGGAGTTTTATATTCAAGGGACCGTGATGGCTCAGCTGGAAGAGCGGTTTTCCACTTACCTGAAGGTCGTGGTTCTATCGGTCCTTGAGCAAGATACACAACACCAAGTTTCTCCGAATGGAAGTGCCATTGGTGTGTGATTGGTTGCCTGAATGGTTACCGTTTCTGATAAGCATGTGGCACCTTGTATGGCAGCCTCTATCATTACTCTATGAATGTTTGTTTGAATTGGTGAAAGCTGACTCGTGTTGTAAAAAACCTTTGAGTGGTTGAGCAGACTAGAAAAGTGCCATATAAATACAGTCAATTCCAAAAGCTTTTGGTTAGAATTTATCAACCGTTGGTAATACTTAGCGTTACTTTGGCATTGTGTATCGAATAGACCAGTGGTACTCAAACTTTCTACACCGTGAACCACCTTAGAATATATTGGGCTGTCCAAGTACCAGCATTAAGACCATTGTAAAAAAAATATCGGTCAAATTAGGCAACCCTATTCAGCTAAACGTAGTTCAAAAAGGAGGTAAATTTATTACACGCACAAATTACGAAGGAATACTAGAACTGGCACTTAATCTCTTTCATATCATATTAATGAAAAGGGCAGCCGCTCACCCACATACAGTACACATACAGTGCAGGTGAGAATATTAAAAATAACAACTGTAAGTGCCTGTAAATGCACATTTTAAATGTTATGTAACCTGAGTCATATCTCCTTACGGCTGAACTTATTTTAAAGCCCATTTAATTTATCTCATGGTTACAATATTTTCATTTCAGTCATCAGTATTTTGATCGCATAGTGCGTTTTAAATTGATTTTATTTAATTTAGCAAAAGTAGCCATTTTCAGATATCCCTCCGCATATCACTACAAGGAGACTGTAGTACCATAGTTTGAAAATCACTGGAATAGACTCATTTATTCATTATCTACCGCTTATCCTGTTCAGGGTCACTGGGGGCTGGGGCCTTTCCCAGCTTCTTGCTGTGAGGCAGCAGCACTAACCACTACGCCACCTTGGCCTACTGGAATAGACTGTAATAGTTATTTTTTACTCACTAGGGGGAGCTCTTTACAAAAAACACTGTTTCAGAACATAACTTCTTAACTATTGATTTGTTTAGTCCAAATTTGAATCTTTCTTGTAAATAACATAATTTACTCTAGAAGTTCATATTTTACTTACTGGAGGGAGCTTTTTTCATATTCTGTCATTAACTCAGAAAGTACTTAATTTATCATTTCCAAATTGTATATGCACATAGACCTTTGCATTTGTGATGAGAAATTCTTATGATCCCAAAGGATATTTCAACCAGGAGAGGCAGATAAAGAAGTAAGGATGAGTGATCTATTACAACAGATGATTTGTGATAATTAGTCTGTCAGAAAGCTCCAAATTCCTGCAGCTCATTGTACCAGCCTCCACCTGTCAGTGGATAACAGAGTTCCTGATGGACCGGGGACAGGAGGTGAGGCTGGGTAGTATATCATCCTCCACCAGGACAATCAGCATGGGGCCCCCACAGGGCTGTGTGCTGTTGCCTCTACTCTTCTCACTCTACACGAATGACTGTACTTATGACGACCCATCTGTCAAACTCCGTAAGTTGGCGGACGACACAACGCTCATCGACCTCATCCAGGACTGCGACGAGTCTGCATACAGAACGGAGGTTGAACGGCTGGCCGTCTGGTGTGGTCACAACAACCTTGAGCTGAACAAGCTCAAAACTGTAAAGATGAGAGTGGACCTCAGGAGGAACCCCGCGTCACTGCCCCCCCTCGCTGTACTGAACAGCACTGTGTCTGTTGTGGAATCCTACAGGTGCCTGGGAACTACAACCTTTCAGGACCTTAAGTGGACATTCAACACAGACAAAATCATCAAAAAAGGCCAGCAGAGGATGTACTTCCTACGCCAGCTTAGGAAGCTCAACCTGCCTCAGGTGCTGCTGATCCAATTTTACAGTGCAGTAATCCAGTCTGTTCTCTGCACATCCATCAATGTTTGGATTGGATCTGCTAGCAAACAGGACAGAAACAGACTACAACGGGCAATTAGATCTGCGGAAAAAAATCATCAGATCCAGCCTGCCCTCCATCCAGGACCTAAACTCCTCCAGAGTCAGGAAACGGGCAGTAAAGATCACTGCAGACCCATCAAACCCCGGACACAATGCGTTTCAACGTCTCCCCTCTGGCAGGCACTACAGAACACTGTTCGCCAAATCTACCAGACACAAAAACAGTTTCTACCCACAGGCCATCAACCTGACCAACAATCAAACCAGTGTCGGTGTTGTACAATAACCTGGATCCCCCCATTATACAATAACTACCTCCAACTGTCATTACTCTGACATTTTTGCAATGTCATATATATTTATATATACATATTAATACATATATATTTAAATGTTTACAGCCTGTACACAAGATCATCTCCATTTGTTTATAGATTTATATATTTGTTTATTGCCTTGTTTATTGCCAGTTAACCAAGGAGTCAAATTCCTTGTATGCATATACATGGCCATCTCTGTAAGAACTAGATGACAGGAGAGAGTCAGCAGCAAGATGATAGGCTAACAATGAGGATGTGCCACAGTGTTATCGGGTAGATCTTGCCAGCTGATGAGCAAAGCTCACATCAGTTGTGAAGCAGCCGATTGAGCCTTTGCGTGTGTCAAAGATGTGATTGGTATAGTGGTATGAGCGATGTCAGTGGCCAAATTGTCCAAGGCGATCGTATTCCTGAGTGAATTTGTACAAGAGCGCATTTTCATGAGTAAGTGTACAAATATGGACAAAATTAACAAGGTACACACAAGAAAATCCATCCCAATCCATGTCTGTCCCTAACATTGAGCGTAAATGGACCATAATTGATACAAATGCTCTAGTGGAGACATATACAACCATATTTATAAAACCTGAATATTGTTCAAATATGCAACAATGCCAACGAAAACTACTCCATCCTAAACATAGAATCATAGAGCCAAGTTCTCGACGGCATTAATATGATCTGACGGAAGAAGATTGGTATTATATATTAAAATATTCTCAATACCTATCATCAAGTCAGATATCCGGATAAAACAAGTCTTAAAATTTAATATTTTATTGTTATTAAGCGAGAGCACATCTCCCCCATTCTGGCCTCTATTCTCTGGCTACCAGTACGTCTTATGATTCATTTTAAGGTTTAATTGTTTGTTTTTAAATCCTTAAATGGGTCGGCACCCACGTACATTTCTGACCTCTTACAGACATACACTCTGTCGAGGTTACTGAGGTCAGCTGACCAGTCGTCTGTGGTCGTCCCTAAATCAAAACTGAAAATGAGTGGCAACCGAACTTTCTCTTTTGCAGCCCCTATACTGAGGAATGAGTTGCCCCCTCATGTCAGGGCAGCCCCCATTCTGTTTGTTTTTAAATCTCGCCTTAAGAATCATTTTTATTCCTTGGCTTTTAATCCAGGATGAGTTGTTAGACATTTCTTTCTTTCTGGTCTTACTGCTTTCTTTTGATGGCAACAAATTGTTTTAATCATGTGCCTGTGTTTTTATTGACTGTACAGCACTTTGGACAACTCTGTTGTTTTTTAAATGTGCTTATAAATTAAGTTGAGTTGAGTCGAGTTGAGTAATGGAAGAGTGAGTGCTCAGACTGTTGAGAATGGGATGAGCTGTCAGCAGAAAACCTGGCTAAGCTTCACCCTGCCAATGACTTATCATAAAGACATTAAAGGGGGTGTAGATAAACTATTCATACTCAATAAAGATAGCCTAGTATACCACATCTCTATCTTCGGGCTAACATGTCATCAATGTGTTTGATTCGCACCATCATTATATCACATAACCTCATTGTTAAGCGACATAAAACAAATGTGTTTGAAATAAATACTAGGTAAAATAATACATCACTTGTTCCCATAAGAGTATAAGCAGAAGTGCAGATCTTTACCTTAGGAGAGGATGGTGATCATACCATTTAAATCCAATGGAACCATCAGCACCTGTAGAAAATACAAGTATACCATTAAATTTCCATGACCCTATAAAAAGCAAATTTTTCTGCCTTGACATAGCTTGTTATAAAGAAACAATATTTGCTGTAACTGAACTTAGAGAAGTAGTTACTCCTTTGTCAAGCATGAGCGACTCCCTGGAGACCAATCAGGCTCACTTTCTTACTCCGCTCAACAAAGGTTAAGTTCTTCAAAGAAAATATAAAATTTTCCACAACTCTATGATGACTGTAGAAGGTAAAACCTGGCTGAAGGTTCATATTGCAAGATATATTGTATCTCAGCTCACCCGTACCTTTCCAAGAATCTACAGTGGCCTTCATGCATCGAAAAGATGACATTTTCTATGATTGCTTAAAGTTGCCTGTCAAGTTATGAGCATCCTTCAGACAGAGATAAACAGAGATTAATAGGATGAATAAAATATATTCCTATCCCTTAGGCGCTGTGGCGGCGTTGCCAATCGAAGCTCCATTCCTGGGGGGAGAGGTGAGTACGGGTATTCATAAAATCATTGAAAGGTAAACTGGTGCGGTCCATGCAGTCTGCTGGACGTATTCCACTCCATCGGCGCTTCGAGACAGCTCACTCTCCCGGGCAGGTGAGCTGGCGCAGTGAGCACCTTTGGTAGTGGCGAGGGCCTGGCAAGGCAGGAAGTATTCCATAGCTCGACCCAAACAGCCACGGAGGAAATGTTACAGCAGGATTCAGAATCGTGACACCATCCTTGGCCATCCGGTAACTACCGAATTGAATCCCCCATGAAACTGCAAGAGCCCCAGCAGTTTACCTCTCAAAGATTTCACCAGTCTTCATGTGTTCTTTGACTTAAAGTATAATGCTCCATCGCTTTGTCTTATACTAACCAGGTAGAGTATATGACATCCTCAACAGCAAGGGTATATTTCCGAAAGTTCCCCAATCCCCTGCATTATACAAATAATCCCCCTGATTGAAGTCTTCAAATTAAATGTGAGGTTGTGACCAGAGTATTTTTTGAAAATAGAGAGTAAAATATGAACTATAACAGTAAATATGCTAGAAACAAGGTAGATCTCCCCAAGTCAATTCATATGCACCAAATTTGGACTAAATCGGAAAGATGCTTTTGGAGATAAAGCTTTCCCTAGGGTCAAAAATTCACAACCAGCCTCTCTCAAAATCAATCCAGTATTTTTTCTCACTAAGGTCTAAGGGGTATACAATTTTAAAAATGATCCAACAAGAAGTCGATTTCTGTACAGAAAAACAGTGTTGACTAAACACTGAGACTAAATCGGACCAAGGATTTAGGAATAATTTCTGGAAACATTTGGAGATGACAGCTAGCTTTCCCTAGTGTTGGATATATACAGCTGACCTTTCCCAAATTAAATCCACTTCTTCCTCTCACTATAGCCTATATATGTATAATATTTGAAAATGATCCAAAAAACAGTTTTTGAGGTATTCCGCAACACGAAGGAAATGCGGGGGCAGGAACAGTTCCATAATGTTCCTGACTTTTCGTGGATGTAAATAGTTAGTAAGATCCTCCATTTGTCAAAATACAAAACATTTATCCATCAACAATTTATTCATCATGTCTTCAGTGTTCATTAGTGAAATATTTATTAATTCTGTTCTCGCCACTGCATCTTACATGCACCAAGCCCTCTGTAGACATCCATGGTACAGGCTCATTCCAAAAGTGTCGTTCCAAGCTAAGGTTGGAAGGTAGGTAAGTTTTTATTTTCAGCCAATATACACTGAAAAACATTGTTATGAATAATATATGCCCTTTATGCAAAGACATACCTTTACATTTTACAGACGGCACATTAAATCATTGATGTTTCATATTCTAATAAATTTTAGAAAGACTTTGAGGTTCATTTAAAAAACAAAAAAACCTTTCTGTGTTACCAATGATTGCAGTTACTAGGTTAAGAAGGGTTTCCGCTTTTTGCAGAAGACCCTGATTGTATGTTTGAGACGGGTATCATGATAACCTTAAGACAAGCTTTCACTAATAGACAACTTGTAGATTTTTAATGAAATATTTTTCAAAGTTGAATGGCAACATTAGGAACACAGCCTGACTTTAAAGGTCAGGAAACAAACACACTTTTAAAACAATGAAAATCTGAATTATTGAAAAGTTCTCATATGCTAAAAAAAAACCAGAGACAATATATATGTACCAAGTGAGAGCCTTCAATACCTTCGCAGGCATTGTCGGCTGCTTAGTGTGGGTTCACTACAGCATCCTCCCAGAACTCAAAGAACACGGAATGTAGCTGTATTGCCTATTCTTAAGTGGCTGCAGGTGTGAACAATGTTGTCATTATGATTAACCTGCAACCATTTGTGGGGTTTACCCCACAAATGGTTGCAGGTTAATGCAACCATTTGTATTTGTGGGGGTTTACCCCACTCAATACCAGCTCTGAATAGGCTCCAGTTATGATTTTTGACATATTTGAAATTTGAACATATTAATTATTTTATTCACATCTGAGTGAAAGCTCACTCACACACACACACACACACACACACACACACACACACACTCTCTCACAAACACACTCACACACACACACACACACACACACACACACACAGCACCTTTATTGGCTGTAAGCCCTTTCAATACTTAAAAAGAAACTCTCCTTATAAATATGCATACTCAATTTGAACAACACAGAGTGTGTCTGTGAGTGGGTCTTCATGTAAGATCCATTTGAATTTAAGTACTGACCAATATGGTAAAAGGGGAAGTAGCGCCAGTCATTTTATTGATAATCTGTGTGTGTGTTTGCATGTGTGTGCTTATAAAATGCTACAGTTAGAGAGCTGAGTCATGTTTTTGCTCTTGCCCTACTTAGTATTACCAAACCGTTGTCCATAAGGTCAAAGCTTTAGCTTTATTATTTGTGAGCGTGTGTGTGTGTTTGAGTCAGAGAGAACATTATCAGATCTGACCATAAAATTTTAACTCACGTCGGACATTCCGTGAACTGAATATTCACCATTAACTCAAAGTAGAAGTGGTAGTTGTAGTAGTAGTAGTAGTAAAAGTAGTAGTAGTAGAAGTAGGGATGGTAGTAGTGGTCTTAGTAGAGGTGTTAGTAGTAGTAAAAGTATGAGTTGTAGTAGTAGAAGTATTGGTAGTAGTAGTGGTGATAGTAGAGGTGGTAGCAGTAGTAGTTGCAATGGTGGTGATAGTAGTAGTGGTAGTATTGGTGATTGTACAGGTGGAAGTAGTAGAAGTAGTGGTAGCAGCAGTGAGGGTAGAAGTAGAAATAGTGATAATAGTAGTGGTAGTAGAAGTACTGGTACTAGTAATAGTAGCGGTAGTAGTAGTAGTAGTAGTGTTGGTAGTAGTAGTCGCCGTGGTAGTAGTAGTGGTAGTACTAGCAGTAGTAGTAGTAGTGTTAGTAGTAGTCGTCGTGGTAGTAGGAGTAGTAGTGGTAGTAGTAGTAGTAGTAGTAGTGGCAGTATTTGTGATAGTAGAATTGGTGTTAGTACTGGTAGAAGATGAAGTGGTAATAGTAGTGGCAGTAGTAGTGGCAGTAATAGGGGCAGTAATGAGGGCAGTAGTGATTGTAGTAGTGGTATTACTAGTGGCTGTAGTGATTGTTGTAATAGTATTCGTATCTGAAGTAGTGGTAGTAGTAAGAAAAGTAAGGTAAGGGCAATAGTGGTAGTAGTGTTTATAATAGTAGTACAGGTACAGCAGCAGTAGTAGTAGACAACAACTGTAGTGGTAGTAGAAGTACTAGTAGTAGTACCTTATATTGCATCGTTTATTAGACTCAAAAACTATTCATTGAATTTACATGAAGTAATACCTACCTATATCCTTCCTATTTTTGTCCTTACTAAATAATTCCTGTATTCCAAAGAACAATCATAGTTTATTTTTTAATACGCTGTATTTATTTATGTTTTACCTTTTAATATACTGTTAGTTGTACCTAATGTCATGAATCTGTAAAGAGAGTTTATTGGGCACCATTCAGCATTTATAGTTTTATAGTTTATAGTTTTGTGCTACACGTTACTGCCTGCACAGATTTCTACCTAACATGCAGTCAAATTGCTCAGGCACTGCGGTGTGCTGCAGATGATCACCACACAGGACATTAGAGATAAGTGGAGTGGGCTTTTACAGCCTCTGTGTGTCAACATGTAGTTTATGTGCTTGCGTCATACTGTGCAGGGGAGCATTTTCCGCAGTAATGATTATTCACAATGATTAAGGTTTCATAATGATGATACAGGCTGAAGCCGCCAATCCTGCAGGACCCAAGTGCTCTCATAAACCAGGTGAGCTCTCCTTCCATGATTACAAGCTATACTGGAAAGAAAATGCAATAACTATCTCATTCATTTAGAGTAAATTTTGACACTACTCTTATGGAATAACATAGTTTGCTTTAGTTTGCCCATAAGCAAATGATATTCCCATGGCAAAAAATTAAAAGCAATACTCATACAGAAGATATAATTTACCCCAAACCAGAAGTTTTCATGAAACATAAGATTTATATCTAAACTATTAATTAAAGTTAAACATATTTAATTTAATTTTTTTAAGTATTTTTTTTAAAATTCATCAATAATTCTCTTTAGATTGCACTACAAAAGGAAGGAACTGGAAAAATATTAAGTACATTTCTTCAACCAGGAACACTCGATGATTAAGTGTTTTCCGCTTAAATGAATTAATTAGACTAGTTTATTTAAGCTGCATCAAGTAGAAAATTTAGCTTCTAGCTTAAGTTGTACAAAAACAAATAGAGCAGATATATTTACCTACCTAAGATAGTAGTGTGGATGGATGGAATGTTGAATGTTGAATTGCACTAGTGAATAAAGGAAATGTATTTACTAAGGTAAAAGTAATAATTAAAGTAGATATAGATATATGTTATAGTGGAGGATCAAATGTGAAAGATTTAGATCAAAGTAAACGAAAATGGTATGTGGCTTTTAAGAGCCATATATATTTTAACTTTGTGTAAATAAAAAATTTTTTACTCAATAGAGGAAACTTTTGACTCAAAATGTACAGTGTAACATAAATAATAGCTCTAATGTGAGAGAAACTCAGAAATTTTGGTGAAATAATGTAAAAACATTTTTTGTTTTTTTCAGTTAACTCAACATGTGCAACTTTACATTAAACCAACTGGGGCTCTAACTATGTCAAATTCAACATTCAATTCAGACAAACAGGCAACTGAACACAGTCACACACACCCAAAAACACACGTAAAATCCATAGCTATACATACAAACACAGATACAGCCGCAAGGGCATGGATGTCAATCAATTATTAGTCTCATCTCCCACAGTTTGTAACTGTCATTGCAGCTATCACACTTCACACACAGCACTGTGTGCGTGTGTGTGTGTAAGTGTATGTGTTAACATAATTTTTTTATATTTTTACTCATAACAGCTGCACCTTGCGCTCTGAGTGTTGTCGTTCTCACTCCTTCAGCCTCATATTTTTACCCTGCTCGGTGATTGACAGCATGTATTTTTGTCATCCAGGGAGACTGAGGATGTGAAAGGATGTTCTCTCCCCATCTTCCCCATTCTCCCTCCCCTGCTCCCTCACTTATCTGTCTTCGTCTTTGCTCCTCTGTTGTGTACTGTTTGTGTTTCCTTGTGTGTCCATGTGCGTGAGTGTGTGAACGCTCACCTGGTGCAGCTCCCAGACATTCATTGAAATGTTATTTAGTCAACCAATTAGATGGAGGGAACAGCAGGTGAGCCCTGAGCTTTATCTAATCAATGACCTTAATCCTCCTTAATCAACCAATTAAGATTCTATTATTGGCAGAAAATCTCTCACAGTACACAACCATAGTGGAAGACTGGAAGTGCAGCATAAGCGTATAGCTCAATAGACAAGATTTCCTTATAGTTGTGTGAAGAAATAAATCAGGTGTAGCCTTCACACAATAGTATTATTGAGTGAATATTTCTAATGAATGGAGGTCAATGAGCAGATGAAATTATTATTCGTTGTAAAACCTGAGATTTCAAGTGATAGTACTGTCTATCACTTGAACCAATGCCTTGACGAAAAAAGAATTGACAAAAGCAATTTAGGAGTTTTTGTGTGGCATAAGCTAAATTTTTCAACTTGGGCAAAAGATTTTCCTAACTCTGTGATGCGAAGGAATCTGAATTCCCTCCTAATGTCTCAAGATCAGACGTGAGTTGCAAGTTGACCTGGAGGTAGAGGACAAGGTTATCTTAGGAATGCATGGATACCTGGAGTGGTTTCTGGTCTACCAGATGCACTATCCATGACAGTCCGTTTTGCAGCTCGGAAACAAGACCCAGAGATATTTAGGCTCCTTTGCTTGAGGCAGTTACTCTCCCCAACCTGGAGGATAGCTGCCTCATATTCCCCAGTAGAGAACCAGGGCCTCATATTTAGAGATGCTGACTCTCATGACAGCCGCTTCACACTCGACTGCAAACCTCTACAGCTTGTGCTTAATATCACAGGCTGATGGCACCAACAGAACCACATCATCTGCAAACATCAAAGAGGCAATTCTCAGGGGGCGCTGACGCGACACATAAGATAGTAAACTTTTGTTGCATTTTGGCCTTTGTATTCACATAACAACTACATGTTTGGGGCCTAAAAATGCAAACTTTTCAAATTGGGTTCAATAATGTAATTTTTTAAAAACGCCACAAATTCTATCTCTCTATGAACTTGTAAAACACAAGTCTTGCTTTCAACCTAATAACCACCCAGACAAGACAATAACAAAAACAATGTTGGACCAACCAGATTTGTTTGTGATACAGACTCTGTTGAGTTGATTTTTTTATCTACTTTTTTCAGATTTTTTTCGGGCCCATAGGCCTTTATAGTGCAGCTGAAGAGTGACAGGAAATAAAGAGATAGAGATGGGGAGGTGACATGCAGTAAAGGGCCACTGGTGGAATCAAATCTGTGGCCGCTGCGCAATGAGGACCCAGCCTCTGTACATGGGTCGCCCGTTCTACTGCCCGAGCTACAAAGTAGCCCATTTGGTTGAGTTCAATAACACTCCTCTAGCAAAAAAGTAACTTTGTGCATCATGAATATCATCAGCAGAGATCTTCTGCAATTCCTAAATTAGATCTCAGCAATTTGCCTGGCATATAAACTACACTCAAATTTAAGCTTTTTGTTGATTATTTTCACATTGTTATCTTATAAATGCAGAAAGTTTTTAAAATGCAAAGATTTTCAATTTGTCTCAAGAAAGCTTATCAGCAAAAGATAAATGATGGGAATACTTACAATTCGCATTTTCAGAAACCTCTCACATGAGTTTGCAGGAGGGGGCAGCTTTGCATTGACCGGAATTTAATCACACCATGCAAAAACAAAATGTAAAATTTTGTTAGATGTGAACACAGCATATAATATCCCCGACTGTTTGTTGATTTTATGGAAATATCATCACAGCCACGGATCCTTAATGTTAACACGTTAACTCTAAAACTTTTTTATTGATAATTTTCAAATTCTATATGTACAGCCCTTAAGTGTGAGGAAGGACTGGATTGATTTTGGGAAAGGTTGGATGTATATTTTTGAGCTTTATCGCCAACAATTTTATTGCCATAATCTTTCAAACGATGTTCAAATTCAGTCCAAATTTGTGAAATATGATTTGACTCGATCAAATCTACCTTGTATATTTAGCAATATTATAATAATTCATATTTTACTCACAGGCGGGATTTTCTTTTTTTTCAATGAAAACACATTTAATCAGGGGAATTGTTTGTACAATGTTAGAGATTTGGGGCTTTTCAGGATTTGGGGAATTTAAAAAAAACTCTCAAGTACCCACTTCCGTGACCCAACACTGAACACTCCGAGTAAAGCCTACCTCCATTTGAGAAACAGTGTTCCAAACAGTGTTCCTCTGTATTCGCATTTGAAATCTCTCCAACTTCTTTATGTCTCTTCCAAGATCTTAGAGATACAGTTGGGCGAACAGCCACAAATGGAGGTCGTGGTATATGAAGGGCCTGTATGAATGATTTGAAAGAATACTAATAGTAAAACAAACCTGGCTTTATTTTCTTTTTTGCTGAGGATTAACACCCTTGGGTTTGACTGGGTTGTATCTTTTTTCTTTGTAATCCACTAGAAAAATCCTCTCTCCCTGCCTTGAGGGATGTCATTTCTTGTATCAAACCTCTTTCATAAACCTGGACATATATCATTGTGTCTTTGTAAGTATATGTGTGCGCAGAAGAAAAAGACAGAGGGGAATATTCTGATGCTGAGCAGCACGGACATCCTCTTTGTATACCTCTTAGAGCTTTTTTTTTCATCTGTCCCTCCATTACATTTCTGTAGATCCCTGTGTTTATTCAGATTTATTTTAGTCCAGAGGACCTCAAACAAGGCAAGTAATTGTTTTCTCTCCGCGATAAGATGTGGGAGAGAACGGTGAACAAGAGCGAGGGGAAGGGAATTAGGTAGGAATGAAAAAAAAAAATTGCAACCGTTCTGTAACATGGATACAAGAGGATGTTGAAATTGATGGAGGAAGAGAATCAGAGGCTCGTAGAGGAAAGTGTTGATATTTTAAGGATGCTGCTTATTTAGGCTGAAACAAAGCGAAAACAACAGAGAAAGACAATGAAGCATTGTTTTCTGCATACAATCAGCTTCCATTAGAGAAGATGGTGAACCGTTATTGGTGTCCCATTACTGATGGCTATTGATTCACTATCGAACGCTTTAAGATTAAAGCCCATATTCAGTGATTTTACAGAGTGTGGTCAGGTCAACAAAACATATTGAACTCTTATTATTTAAACCTGTCAGTTAAAGAGAATCAGATTGATGACCAGCAAGGGCTAAAACTTTACAGGTGCAATGTGTACACGATAGGGAGATCTCTCTTTGGAGCCTTTTTAATCTCCAGGGAGAGCGGAGATTCTTCCATAGACGTCTTCACGTTTGTACAATAGCCTGAATTGATAAAATGAATATTGGCTCCATAGATGACTTCTAACATATTTAGATTGGGGAGACAGAAAGATGATCAAGATACGTTTTGCTTCTGAAAAAAATAAAGAAGAAAATGATAATCAAATTAAGGTGTAGGTTTATGGAGTGATGGAGGATCATGCTTATTATTTAGTGCAAGAACAAGCAATAGCTAGAGTGGGAAACCTAACTGATGAAGGAAAAAAAACTTGTCTTCCGATCATTTGAGGAGAAGGAATGTGAGGAGTCTGAGCTGTCTTACTTAGATAGGTGGGTTGATTGCAAACAGATCTGTTGTAACAGAGATAATCCCGGCAAGCTCAGGTCCGAGTCTTATGCCGGAATTTGCCATTACTCTCAAGCACGATCATTATATGCTTACAATGTCAGGGCCAATCTACCAGTTCACATTTGCGCACATCGTGCATCCTTCAGACAAAATGGTGCACAGATCATTTGCCAGACATAAAAAAAAGTAATTACTTATATGGGTATAGAGCACTCCAACATTTTGCCTCTTCGCCCGTCAAGTGGAGTCCACTAGTGGACCGTGCGCACCCAAACAGTTTAAGTGCCAACAAAACCTCAAACTGAAGAACTATCTAATATTTGCCTGCTTACATGAAACTTTATTAAGAATGAGCCTCCTGGGTCTGTCCAAACCACATTCCCTTAGTTTTCTTTCAAGTTTAAATTACAGTGAGAGTTCGTAAACACGAACACATTACCCCTGTTCTTCATTCCCTTCATTGGCTTCCCATCTCCACCAGGATTGATTATAAGATCTCTCTCCTCACTCACCAGTGCATCCATGGTAACGCACCCCCCTACCTGAAAGAACTACTCACCCCACTGACCTCGAAACGATCCCTCCGTTCTACCCAGTCATACCGCCTCCTCCTTCCCCGGACTAAACTCAGCACCATGGGTGATCAGGCTTTCTGTTCTGCTGCCCCTCGTCTGTGGAATGCACTCCCTGACCATCTCAGGGCTCCACAGATGACTGACACATTTAAAAAAGGACTTAAAACTTTCCTTTTTAGCAGAACCTATAACTGTAATTAACATTAATGCTTTTGGTCACGTTTTTGTATAGTTATTATTTTATTTTTTATTGATGCTTTTATCTGCTTTTGCTTTGTAGCGCTTTGAGATTTGATCCAAATGTAAAGTGCATTATAAATTAAATGTATTATTATTATTATTATTATTACAGCGGCACCAATTTTAAAGCAGACAAACATCATACAAGAGGAAAACCAGAAATATTATCTTCCATTTCTGCTACTGCCAAAACATCCCACATAACAACCAAAAAACATTAGGTGTGTGGCTTTGATTCTCAACCCAATTCATTCATAATAAGGTTTTTAAAAAGGAATATAAAAGTTGGCTCTTCTTTCTTTAATAAATAAGAAAAAAAACAAAGATGAGAAAATTATGTATTTACAAAGGAACACATCTCTTTAGCAGGTCAGATGGGGGAAAAAAGTATGACTGGAATTATATTTGAACAAATTCAATGAAGCAGTTGTTCGTCTCACACAAACATAGTGTTGCACCTTCAAAAGCGTAGTTATTTAAATACTAAACTGTAAAAGATTTTTTTTTAAAACAATGATAGCTTCTAAAGGACTCTTGTCTCCATCTTCTTAGTCATTTATTTATCACAAACAGTGCTGTTAGAGAAGAAGTATTTTGTATCTAATTTTTCTGATCTTCAGCAAAAAAATAATAATAATAATTAACATTAAAGTGAATAAACACAAAATAGAAGTTTGAAATGATAATTGTATTTATTTAACCAAATCCAGACTAGGTTCCGGAACTCATTCCTGAACAAACCACTACCAGCTCTTTTTAATCACACTATCATTAAAATAGACTATTTAAGGAGGCAATTAGTTGGCTTGTAGATATTTACAGAAACATACCATGCCAATATCAAAATAAATTCCAGAGGAGATGAGGTAGAACATGATTGAAATCTATCTGTCCAGGATGGTTCCAAAAATGTTTCTAAGGTTCCCGGTTCTAATGGAGAAGGTTCATAACAATAGTGAACCTTCACACAGATGGCCAGTCTTCCAAATTTCCTCCAAAAGCAGGAAGAAGGAACATTCAGGAAGTCACAAAAGATCAAGAGAAGACATCCATGGAACTGCAACCAAATTTAAAACTGGTTTATTTAGTTAAAGTATAACCCTTTTTTTGTCTTACCAAATAAATCAGTCAAGTAAAGCTTGACTAAGTAGGTGAAAATCCATAAAAAAAACTCCTGAGAAACTTTAAACAGAAAATACTCCATGTTTATGTATTGGGGCTTTTTTTTATACTATTTGATACAATCAATATCAGTAATGAAGCTTTTTTAGTGGATTTCTAGCCCTGTGGCAACCATTGGTCTCCTGTGTTTTTATGTATCCTATGGCTCAGTGACCAACTCCTGCTTCATAATGTCTGTGTGTGTTGGTGTATGTTTGCATGTGTGTGTGTGTGTGTGTGTGTGTGTGTGTGTGTGTGTGTGTGTGTGTGTGTGTGGGTGTGTGGTTGGCTGAGTTAGAGAGGATGTGTGTACCCTGCATTGTGTTTAATAGGGTAGCACATACTGAGGCTGGTAAACAGTTTTTTACTCTACCTTAATTGAACCGCACTCAAGCATAAATTAGTTCCCTGCTATCTCTGCACTTTCTACTGTTTCTTTGTGTGTGTGTGTGTGTGTGTGTGTGTGTGTGTGTGTGTGTGTGTGTGTGTGTGTGTGTGTGTGTGTGTGTGTGTCTGTGTGTCTGTGTGTGCGTGCGTGTTTGTGTGTGTGCGCGTGCGTGCGCGTGTGTGTGCGTGTGTGTGTGTGTGTGTGTGTTCACTTCCCCCCACATATTTTAGCATTTGTTAAACACATTTATTTACAGTTCTGTTAGATCTCTGCACTGATACTTTTGGGACGTTTGAAAATACATCATACATTCTGACTGAAATTGAACAGCTTGAAGAGAAGGATTTAGTCATCCAATAATAATTTTGATTTCAAATGTGGAATACATGAGCGAGCTCTCTCTGTATAGTTTCATAATCTGTATGTGAATCTGTCTTTTAGGTGAGTTTTGCATGATTTGCCTCCTCCATCACAACCGTGAGGATATCTCAACTTCTTTGTCTTAAATATATATTCTGGGGAACATCCTGAAAGGCACTTGGACTTTAAGAGGCACTTTCTTCTCAAAAACTTCAAACAAAACATTGCAGCAAGTCAACAACAAATATTCCAAGTTATATTAAATAAAATCTCGTCTGCCACTGATCCCCAAAACAACACATACAGAAGTTTTCTGTAACTTTCAAAACTGTCAATGAGTATTACAAATACCTAACCAACCACTTATCCTGTACAAGTTTGCGGGTTGTCACAATTATAATAATTCAATTATTCCAAGTGTCTCAGTAAACAGCACTCAGCATGTTGACTGTAAAATTATTTTTATTACTGTGGGTTTGTTCTGGATCAATTTTATGCACGTATCCTATCTCACAGCTTAACATTGATGAAATAGGTTTTTAAAAATTCTTAAAAAACTGCAAAAAAAAACTATTGACACTTTACCTGTTACAGCAACAATGTGGCAATTCAAAAGCCAAAAGGTAAAGACTACAACTAGTATTTCTACTACTACAGTTCATAAATATGTGTAGCTGTGGCATTGTGGCAAGTGTTTCACACACTGGCTACTAGAGTTCATAAAGTCCAGGTTCATATAGTGAAACCATCCAGGTTCAAAGATACCATTATTGCTACTTCTACTTTACATCAAAAAGACATCAAAGTCATCATGGTACATGTCACAAAGGCATCAAGTCACAGGTCAAAGACATCAAAGACATATCTGCAAGTATGACAGATGGAAGAAGCCAGAGTAACTGCAGGGAACCAATGCAAGAGCATTCAAACACAAAAAAAAGGCCAGTTTTGTTAATTAGTGATTATCAACATGTTAGCATTGTGTCAGCAGTTGTGATATTTCTGTAAATAGACATCACTGTATATATTTGCACTTATGAATTGTACAGGTGAACCGCCTTTTTCTTTGCTCAGTTTCTTCCTGTTTTTGGTTAGTTAGGGAGTTAAGTTAAGTTTATGACTTTTTGTTGTATTTCTTTTGTCAGGGTTTAGTTAGTTTAAAGCAAACATGTTTATTTGGCTTTTGTTTCTTATTTTGGCCTGGGTTCACACTGAAGTCAAAGCTTCACTTTTTCACTTCACTTTGTACCACATTCAACGTTGTACGTTAATTTTTCTTTGTATTTGATGTTTTTGTAGATTTCTAAATTGTAAAGACTTTGGTGTGGAAATAAATTGTGGAAACTATTACTTCTTCTTGCATGTCACGTTCTAATGTTAAGTTCCCAGCCCCCTAAAATTGTAAAAACAGCAGAGGGTATATTAGCATTGAAGTTTGCGTTGAATTTGCAATAATGTCAGATGTGTATTATGTATTATTCCCATATTGTATGTTTCTAAGGGTATATATCCAGTGCCAGAATATGTGCTTGGCATCCCAGAAGACTTAAAAAGTCACCAGCTGTAACTGATGCTCTGTTTGTTCTATCAATCTCCTCTTCCTCTCATCAGTACGCAACACAGACTAAGATCCATTTTCACCTCCACTCATCATTACAGCCACTGCTCCTTTTGTCAACCCCTCAACCTCATCCTCCTATTTCACCATCCTTCATTCATCTCTCATCCCCTCATCGTCACCGCAGAGTCCATATGGTAAGAGGAATGAGAACACACTTCAAACAAAGCATCTGCACCCGTTAAACGCTTTGTCTCATCCTCTTTCATTCCCTCTCCCAACCTCTTTTAGCTACCCACAGGAGACAAGAGCAAAATCCCTGTTATGTGTCTTGAATTGGGGGCAGAGGGAGCTGTCCGTGTTGAAAATAAAAGAGAAAGACAGGAGACAGAGGGGTAGGTAAGGAGAGTAGAGGGCAGGACAGAAGAGGAGTGCACAGGCGAGAAGAGAAAAGTATTAGAGGGTCAAGCTATAAGAGAGGAGATCAGTTCAAAAGTGTTTGGGAGCAAAGTCAGCTGAGGTGTTTGTTGTTAGTCTGCTGTTGTCGGCATCTGGGGCCTACAGGAGGGTGTCAGAACTCTGATTGAGACGACCGATGATCAGAGGCTATCGGGGCTTCAGATTGGTGGTATGGGAAATAACGTGACTAATCATGGAATCCGTCTTTAAAATGCCCAAATTATCGAAAGATATGCTAATTACAATCAATTATTTAAGACTTAACTTATTTGAAATATTTTTTAATCTTAATTTAGCTGGCTTTGTTTACTTTTTAATAGTTGGCTACTTTTACTGTCAGCTGTCAACCCAATATCATGGAGACACACCTTCATCTTGTTGCAGTCTTTTTAAAAATATGACTCTCTCCATTCATTTAGTTTCTTCATGCTGCTGGTATGTGGATCCTCCACCTCCCCATCTCCACCCAGTCCTCAAAGCCGTTGCTGCTTCCTCATCATTCACCAGTCTCAACAGAATCATCAGCCACCACCACCAGTAAGCAGACTCTAAGACCCTTGTTGGTGTTCAGGGCACATATAATTCCATCAAAATCTCATTGAAGAGTCTGAGTACCAAAGACTTTCTGACTGAATAATTATACATATCATCTGCTGTAGCCTAATATATCTTCACTTCATTCTGTGTCTCCAGGTTGAAATTGTGTCATTCCTAAGCTTCAAGTCTTAAAATCAAGCAACAGCCTAAAATAATATCTTAACCGTATATTAAATAACTTCTTGTAATGAGCACAAATTATTCATTCTGCCGGTCATTCTGTTTTTTCTACTGTCTTTTCTACAGTTGGACAGTTGGTTGATCTTCATTCTGCTGCATGATGAATATGAGTCTCACCCCATGGGCTGTTTTGACATTAATTGCTAAAAACTGAAATTTTCTGTGAGCTAATTGACAATCTTATATGAAGAGGTGCTCTTCCTATCGTTTGGAAGCCAATCCTCGTCCAGCATTCAGCTTACAATGGTGTGGTGTGGAAATGTAATGCCTCCGTTGCAGATTGGACTCTGCTGTGTAGTAGAAGAAAACTTGCTCAGCAGATTAACTTGTGAAATAACAAATTAATTTGCATATTCATATATGCAGGCATTCTTAATGAAGGAGAAGGAGAATATTCTCCCTAAATCCCTGAGGCTAATAAAGGTGTGTTGTGCCAACATTCAGATGAGCCTTAATGTTCTTCAAGGGTATCAGTGGCTACCTTTTTCTTCTTCTTCTGTCAGCTGTTTCCTTATGGGTCACCACATCAGGAATTCCGTTTCTATCTTCCCTTATCCTCTGTATCGTCCTCTGTAACACCAAACAATTGCGTGTCCTCTCTCACTACATTCAGAAACCTCTTTGGGCTCCCCAAAGAGTCACCAGCCACCACCAGCAGTATTCATACTCTAAAGGCGGGATATTCCATGCTGTTGCTCAGGGCGGAGACCCTTTGGGTTTGTGTTCAGGAGACCTTAATCTCTAGACTAATTATCATACATTATCTATTGAAATAAATAATTTATCTTTTCATCATTCTCTTTCTTCTCAGATTGCAATAGCTTTATAACCCATCCCAGATTAATATAATCACCTTCTTCTTCATCTCCTCTGGAATTTATTTTGATTTTGGCATATTCGGGAACTGGTGAGACATACGAGCCTACTTCTTGCTCATAAAGAAGGTCTATTAAACGGATGATTTGATTGATTGAAGAATGGGTGGTGATCGGGGCTGGTTGTGTCTGGCACAGATGAAAGCACTTATTAAAGCAGTTTGGTAGTTTTGGGAGGATTTAGTATTATAGTATTATATATTTTGTAATTAGTCTGGCACTGTTAAGTATTAGTATTATTAGTAAAACTACTAATAATACTAATAGGTCCTTTTTCACAGAACTGTTTGTAAGTGCACTAATTGACGTACGTGGACACACACTAAAACTGAAGAAAAAACTCGCGGAGCATTGTGTATCTGTGGCCTGCCAGGTTTCCATGGGGACTTAAATTCTGAATATTATGGGATAGAGTGGCGCACCGGGAGAGAGATTTCAAGAGGAGAAGAGTAAGAAAACAGATGTGAGTAAAAGGATGGGGAAGGGGTGTCTGTTTGGACTATGCACATTCCCCCGCCTGCCTGGGCTGAAGGAAAAATGATAAGAAGAAGAAGAATTACAACGTATTTAATGTTACCTGATAACAATAAGATTAATTAAATTGTAAAGGACATGTAACTAAAATCAACATTTGAGTGCATTATGGATGCAGGCAGCTGCCCTCATACTGACAACATGCATCATGTTTTATGGAGAAACATCAGAGTGAGGTCACTATCCGGGCAGCAGCACAGCCTTGTCAAATTTATCTTTAAATTGTGCTGTTATGAGGAAGTGGAGTAATTCGTCCTTACTGGCCTGCCCATCCATCATCGAATACTATTATTGCTCTTATAAATAATAGTGGTCCTAATTATGGTCCTACTGTACAAACACAATCAGCCTGAGGTGAACGGTGAGTTAATGAGGAGTGTAGATCCTTTTTAGTCGTCACTCAAGACTCTGAGATTAAGCAAAGATACTGCTATCCGAGATGGGTGTAGGCATTGTGAAGAATTTTTTTTTCTTCACTTTTTTTTTATGCTTGGTGTCCTCCTTGAAAAATAGTAGTTAAAAAAAAAAAAAAAAATATGTTAAATTTGCATATTTCATATAGATCGTGTCATATTTACACAGAAATCATTTGCCTTTTTCAGCTGGAAAAAAACAAGTCAGAAATACGCAAGTTTTTTTAGTAACAATTAGCAAAGCAGTTTTTGCGGAGATTGCTATCACAGTAGAAATAATGAGAATTAGATTAATTAAATCAATGTATAACTATGGAATCATGCTGCTATTACTAATATTTCTACTACCACAGTGAAACAGTCCGGGCTCAGACAGGGAAACATTCTAGGTTCATACAGTAAAAAAGTCCAGGTCCATAAAGTGAAACAGTAGTCCAGGTTCATATAGTGAAACAGTCCAGGTTCATACAGTGAAACAGACCAGGTGCATACAGTGAAACAGTCCAGGCTCATACAGTGAAAAAGTCCAGTTTCATACAGTGAAACAGACCAGGTGCATACAGTGAAACAGTCCAGGTGCATACAGTGAACCAGTCCAGGTGCATACAGTGAAACAGTTCAGGTTCATACAGTGAAAAAGTCCAGGTTCATACAGTGAACCAGTCCATGTGCATACAATGAAACAATCCAGGTGCATACAGTGAAACAACCCAGGTTCATAGAGTGAACCAGTCCAGGTTCATAAAGTAAACCAGTCCAAGTCATACAGCGAACCAGTCCAGTTCCATAAAGGGAAACCGCAGTACAGGTCGTACATCGAACCAGTCCTGTTCATATAGCTCCTTCAAGTTGACACATTATGCCTTAAGAAAGTTTTTACTACTTTAGCGAAAGGTGACCAAAGTGCTCCTTTAAAGCTCTGCTCAGGACTGTAGAGCAGACTGACAACTAAGAGAAGTTTAATAACTCAAGATTTCCAGATATAGAGAAACTTCTGCAGGCACAACAATACAACTGAATGGGATAGCAGATTATTGTGTAAGTGATATAGTGGAGTAACTTAAAGAAGTAAGTAATTATCCATTTGTGGAAAATTTGTAGAACATCACTGATGGCGTTTGACTCCAAGTTAGGAGGAAATGTCTCAAAAGTACATTTTTCCTCTTAAGGAGCCCTTTTCTGCAGGGACCCAAAATAAATTCCCGACATTCTTAGGCTTTAAGGTTATACAAATGAAATTTAGATTATAAAAAAAATATTCAGGTAATCAAACACATCGCTTTTTTATTTTTATTTCGATGGTTTAGGGCTCGCGAGACTCTCAGTTATACATATCCATCAGGACGGAGGAGTTTTTCCTGCAACAGCAGCTTCAGCAGACCAGAAAGTAATGTAGCCACAAGGCATGTTTCTTCATCTGTGAATATTATGGTTCTCAAGTTTTCTTGACCAGGAAATCTGGCTCATTGAATACATACTTCTTTATTATACACAGCTGAATTATACCAATCCAGTCCAGTGGCACAGGAATAAATTGCTTAGTGAACTAAATGTACAAAAGGGTATGCGGAAGAGAGTAAATTACAGAATGTCATCACATAATAATTCTTGGAATGCACTGAACATCAGGGCTTAATGGCAGAAAATGAAGCCACAGTCTATGAAGGTGGATTCCTCTTCAATGCAATTTGCCTTTTTCCATTGTGCAGAGAATTGCAGGGAGCTGACTGCCGATTACTTAGATGTGTGTCCTCCAGACGCCGCTCTAGTCCCTTTAAGACCTCCGCATTCATATTGCCGTAATACAAAAATGCATAAAGCGTTCAGGCTTATCACAAAGTCTTTTGTGTATGCAACAAAAATAATATTATAATCTGCATGTTTAAGTGGGATGTGTTGGGTTGAGGACAGTTTTATAAACTGATAATATTGGTTTTATTCAGTACTAAGAAAATATATAAAAACGATTATTTTGAAACTGATAAACATTATTGTTTTGTAAATATAGTATACCCTTGTCCTAAACATCATGCTTACCTTCAGCCTTTTTTTCTTTCAGCTTTTCCCTCGAGGGGTCGCTAGAGCGGATCAACTGTTTCTGTCTTTTCCTGTCTTCTGCATCTTCCTCTGTTAAACCAACCAACTGCATGTCCTCTCTCACCACATCCGTAAAATAGCTCTTTGGTCTTTCCCTTTTTCTCCTGCCTGAGCACTCCATCTCCAGCATCCTTCTACCAATATATGCACTACCCCTCCTTTTCATGTTTCTGGACTCTCTTACTTTGTCTCCAAGATATTCAACCATGGCTGTCCATTTCATGAGTTTAGGCTCTAACGACCATCTTGAAAAGCTTTCCATTCAGTCTCGCAGCGACTCTTCTGTCACAGATAACTCCTGACACTCTTCTAGTTTGATTTGTTTACATTTAATCAGGAAATCTAATTGAGATCAAGATCTGTTTTGTATGTATATTTTTACGTTGATATTCAACTCATGAAGTGCTAATTTTGAGCTTGTTTTATCAGTAAAGTTAAGTTTAAAACCATTTATCAACTCAAATGCTTTGCTATAAATTTCCTGTCCTGCATTTAAACAGTTGTGACAACATATTTTAAACAAGCTCAGAAAATGTGTGGCTGTGAAAATAAAAGGAAAAATGTGTGTTCCGGAATTTAAAAAAATATTGTGTAGCAGATTTATTTTCAAAGATAATTTCAGAAATGCATTTCGATTGTCTATTTTCCATCTTCCATAATCTTCCTTTAAGACAAAAATGGGTCTGAGCTCTAATGGAGTAAGCGTTTCTGTTTAGAAATATTAATGTTATAATTATTATTAGCATTTATTCAGACAGGGAAAATCCATCAAGACTGGAGTCTCAATTTATATGGTGCCCTGGGTACATACATAATTAAAAATCATAAAATGATGCAAAAAAATGAAACAAGGATAAACAAACTTAAATAAAAAATACAAACAACAAAACTTCAGCCATTATTACAGCATACTGATCATAGATCCATGTAAAATATATTATAGCAAAATATTCAAAACTTTTGCAGCCCTTAATGTCAAACTCTTGTCCAAATTTTTTATTTGCCCAAGGAGACTAAGCAATTCAAGTTAGCAGACTCTTAGAACTTATTCCAAGCTCAAGTTACACAATAGTTCCAGTTTTTCACAAAATCTTGAAATATTTTGGTAATCATTAGCTCCTGTTGTTTTTTTTAAGGCTAAATGTAATATAAGGTAATGTGTAGATGCTTAGGAAATTAGGACAGTGTCCTCATGAGTATAGGAAGACAAAAAAGAGTGTGCATGAGCCTGTGTGTAAGATGTTAGAATTTCAAAGACAACTGAGCTGGTGAGTAACACACATTTTACACCGTGAATATGCTTGTGAGTGCACACACACACAGACACACACACATATGCAAACAGTCTGAAGAGAGATGGCACAGTAATATTCACCTTCTGTGCAGAGATAAGAGAGGCGGAACTAATAACATCGACGTCTCACCCCTCTCCTGTGTTTACAACATTTTCCACATACTGAGATTTCCGAACAAGTATCTGACCCAGTCTCTGATGAAATAATGAGCCAAATCACATCTGCTTCAATCAGCTCTCGCAGGCAGTTTAAAGTCATTTTACAGTAGATGCAGAAGCAAACGAGATACACATGCCTAGAGCTCAGTCGTGACGAGGCGTGTAAAAAAAAAACCTTTGATTTCACTCAGCCAAGAGAGTAAGCACATCTGCAATTGCTCTTTTCAAAATTCAAACCTGAAATCACAGCACAGTCTTTAAAACGCCATCTGTACAAGCCCAAACCGAGGATCCCTGCAGCAGCATTACTTAGGGTGTGCCGTTAGGAGGCATGAGGGACAAGTCGTGCGCAATGTGAGGAATGTATACCTGTTGCCTTCTAGCCCATGGCGATACATTAAAAATATAGAGTAATTTGGCCCAACATCACTCCAGAGGGCCAATACTGGAACAGGAAGTGTGGAGGCTATAAAGGCTCTTTTTTGTCACAGAAGAAAAGCACCAGCTCCCAGTGTTGCAGGATGATTTAGACCTTAGTGTGACCGACCATACATTTCTAAAGTAGATTGTGAAATTAAAGACAAAGATATAAACAATACACTATTTGTCTTTTCCAACCAAAGTCAAAAATTCAATCTATGACAGGCTTAAAGAGAAAAACACCAGAGCAATGCTTTACTCTCTGTACTATAAAAATAAGCACCAAGAAGAAATGCTTCCCTCAAATGAATAATACATGAGCAAGCGTTTCTGCTTCTCATTATTCTCTCAGCACAAATTATTGCAAAGGCATCCCTTGCTTAATTAACACAGACTCATCACCAGAATGACACCGAAACAGTGGCATCCATTTTGTTTGATTTTGTTTGATATCCTGTGTCCTGTGTCCCGAAAACTATAAAGAACATTTTGAACCACAAGTTTTCCTAAATCTTTACCCTTTTCTCTTACTCCAATCCCAACCTCCACTCTGTGAAATGTATTGATCGTATCACATGAATATATAGCCGTCCCAGCTGGGTTGGGTGAAAAATGGCTTTAATCTAGGATTTGAGCCAAAGCAAATTAGCCCTGAGGTTATGGATCACTTTTAAAGAGGTAGGGTTAGAGACCGGGAGTCTGAGGGAGAGTGACAGTAGTTGCAGGGGAGAGAGAAGGAAAGAAACTACTGTATGTGATTAAAGTGGAATAGTTTGAAGGGATGAGTCAAAGAGAATAAGCAGGGAGTGGGTGCATGCTCTATATTAATGGCTGAAAATAATTTAGAAGATCAGTGACAGTCAAAAGCAGTAAAAAATGTTTATTGAACAAAAAAAAAAAAAAGCAGGACTGATGGTTCAGGTGGTCAACAATGGATTTTAAACCAATGTCATTTCTCAGTTGACCGATCTGCCATATAATTATAACTACCTTCCAATTGCGGCATGGGAACCACCTGACCTCTGTAAGTGTGCTGTGGTATTTGGCACCAGGGCCTTAATAGATCTGATCTGTTTGTCCATTACATCCCACAGATGCTTGGATTGAGATCTGAGTGGTAATGAGTTCATGTCATATCTTTGAACCCTTTGTTGTATTCCTCAAACACTACATCCATTCATCCATCCATCCATTTTCTGTAACTGCTTATCATGTTGAGGTTCACAGAATGACTGGAGCCAATCCAAGTCGACATTGGGAAAGTGACGGGGCACAATCTGACAAGTCGCCACGTAGACCCAACACACAACAACAATCATTCATGCTTGCCGTCACACCTATGGGCATTTTAGAATCATCAATGTACCTATTCCGCTTGTGTAGGGCCCGTAGGTGTAATTTGGACCTCCCGGAAAAACCCATTCAAAGATGGGACAACATGCAGCCTCCACTCGAAAACACCCAAAGAACAGAGGTAGATTCAAACACGGAACCTTTGTGCTGTAAGGTCACTGTGCTACCCACCATACAGCACTGTGTAGCCAAAGCATTCTTGAACTATTTATGATATGGTGCAGGGTGCATTACCTGCTGAAAGAGGTCTACTGCAATGAGGGAATAATTTCTACATGAAGAGGGTTAAATGGTCTAGCAACGATAATTAGGTAGATGGTCAAAGCATTGTGCGTTCTAGTGCCTTCTCTTTCTCAAGTAAGTAATGTAGATTCACTCAGCCATTCAAATCACACCAGGCAATCTTCTCGCATTGCTTATTATCCTTTTCTCGTGGTTTTGGCAGTGGACAAGTCACTCCGACTGGACTGCAGCTAAGCACCCTGATACATATCAATTGGCAACCAGCATTAATGTTTTCATGCAATGTGTGGCATTGTAGCTTTTCTGTTGGCTCAGACCAGGTGCATCATTATTAATGAACTTTAAGCTCCCATATCCTTTGACACCGGTTACCACTTGTCTTTCCGTAGACCACTTTGGTTGGTACTCACCATTGCTAATCAGTTGTCGAGATCCTTCTGCTTGCCCATGTGCTTTTTCCCACTTCCAGCCAATCAATACTGAGGAAAAATTGTTTACTTCCTGTCCTATATAATCCATTCACTAACGAGATAATCAATGTTACTCTAATGTCAACCGTCAGTGCTTATTATGTTACGGTTGTTAGGATCGCAGCACCGCAGAAAGAAGCTAATAGATAGGGACGGTCATCTTTAAGATTAATTTTGACCTCATTGCTGATGGGTGTATTCAACACCAAGATTTTATTTCAGCAGACAAGCACGTTAAGGAAATTCTTTGGTGACAACCAACCAACCCAAATCTTTTATCTTAATATTTGTTTTGTGTCATTTCCTCAGCCTCAAGGGAAAAGGGTTTCAAAAAGCTTCTGTCTGTCACAAGTTTAATCAGGGGGCAATGAAGCCTGTGCACGGAACGCAATTACTGAAAAGGTTCAACATTCACTTTTAATTAAATGAATCGTACAAGACAAGAAGAAAGAGTGAGCAGTCTGAGGACGGAGAGGAAAAGAAATTAATGCCAAGAAGGTCTTACCATCACGAGAAACAGGAGGAAGGAGAGAGCCAGGGAATGATAGCCCACTCTGCCCTTAAGCACATATGTGATGTTTTGTGTCAGAAACATAAGCAAAACTCTAATGACAACGTACAGGAAGTACTGTCCCTTTTCACGCTTGGCATGTGATGGAGTCACTGTGGTATTTACTCAGTCTTGACACATGCCAACACACAGGTCCATCCATTAGGGTGTACTGATGAGTGGGTGTTGGCTATGGGTTAGCTGGGAGATAGGTGAGTTCGACAGACGATGTCGTCAGCACGAGCATCAGGACGACATCAAACTTCCTCCTTATCAATCCTACAAACCTCTCTTATCCTCCTCATCGTTGTCCACGTTCTCTGCTACGTTTCGCCGTGCTGCACTAAAAATTGCAAAACAAGAGTGCCTATTTTTTTTTAACGGAGCAACAGTTGTCCTTTTAGTTTAAATCACAACACATCTCTGAGATGGTTGGATGAATAGTTATGGATGAGGTAGTTAATGAGATAAAAGAGACAAATGACATAACAACATGAAGTTGAAGAATGAAGAAGATGGATTCAAAGTGCACCAACCTCCACCAAGGCAGGTCAATAACCTAAAAGCGACCCTTTGTAATATGAATCGTTGGTCATGAAAACTTTCCTGATTCTGTGTTTTACACACAACCTGACACTATCTATCACCACTCAGTTATTGAAAGACTTTTTATTACATAACATCTGTGTTCTTGTTTTAGGTGATTACTTGGGCTTTAGTCACAACACATCCATGCATCCCTCTGTCAGTCCCTTTCATTCAGCTTATCTTAGGTTGAGTGATGGTGGCATCAGGCCATGTAGAGTTCCCCAGAATTCCTTTATCCCGGCAATGCCCCCCAGCTAATCGTTGGGATGAAACATCGAACGCGAGATGTTGTTTTTCCATCTGCTTTTGGGTCTACCCAAGTGTCTCATGCTAATTGGATGTGTCTGGAAAACCTCCAAAGGGAAGCACATTGAGGCATCCTAAACAGATGCCCGAACTACCTCAACTTGTTACTTTCAACACAAAGTAAAAACAGTTCTATGGCACTAGCCCGAGCTCTCTTAGGCCCAGAAGGTAGCTAATTTCAGCCGCTTGGTACCACAATCTTATTCTTTTGGTCACTAACAGGAGTTCATGACTGTAGAAACTCCATGGACCTGATGCCGGGTGGGCCTCATACCTGCAGGGTCAGGTGCAAAGCGACGAAGCAAAAAGTGGCAAGCGAGAGAGTTTGGACTAGTTCTATTTACATGGGATAACTTTTATAGCTTTGAAAATTACTGTTCCACTCTTTAATGAATACATGGAGCCAACAAAAAAATGTTCAGCACACAGGCCTAGGTAGCAATTGATGGGAGTTCAAGTTTGATAAAAGGAGTTTTTGATGGGCTTTCTGTGAGTAAGATGAGAGAGATCAATGCTCAGCCAAACAACATGACACTGCAGTATTTCTGTACCGCTCCAGTGTGTGACAGGCAGAGCTATCAGGCTGTAGACTTGCGGCGGCTGCTAAGATTCTCCAGGCAGCCTGATAAAAAAGATGTGACAGGTGGGCCCTCACATATCCAAGGCATATACAACCATACAGAACATTTCTGCATCCTTAAAGGCTTCTCTCAGGTACAGGCACCCTGCTGGTATTATCACTTTCCATCCCCATTCCACGCAGTGGCGTACAGAGGTTGAACGACTCTTGTTTAAAACGTTCTTTTAAAGCGTTCTCTCATTTTATATCTCGGACTAAACTCCCATCTCCATGTTCACTCTGGTGCCCAAGGACATCTGTCACGGTTGCAAAGAACATGTAAATGAGGGATTTCTTTTTTAAAGGGTAAATCTCATCACATAAGCAGAAAAATATTTTGAAGGAAGAGATTAGAGACCTGAGGCTGTTCGTTACATCAAAGACATCGCTCTCACATCTCTCCCTCTCTCGTTTTCACTCTTGTTCTCCACATATCTGTGACTCTCCCTGCCTTCACTCCACAAATGTGTGGGTGCAGCAGTTCCTATGGCAATAACATACTCTCCAAACTCAACCTATGTCCTTTCCTAATCAGACCATGCTTCCTCATTCATTATGCACACATATGGACAGAAGCTGGCAGAGTTTCCCTGACATTTATTCCATCTGCATATTCAGTTATTTGTATTTAATAGGCCATTACACAATATGTAACAAGTTCCTTATACAGATGATTTCAAGATTACTTCAGGTTAATTGTCCAGGTTCAGATGGAAAAATAGCATCTCCTAAATGTAATTTAACTGCACTTTTAACACTGCGATGAGGTTGGAAAGAAAAAGCGTCCTCAATGAAAATTAAATCATCATCTTTACATTAAGGCCATTTATAATAATTAGCAAAAATGTTTTAGTCTGCTATGCATCTAGGCAGTTTCTATTTTTGCCCCAGAGCGGTAGCCTCATTTAAAGATGCTTAGGTGTTTTGCTCAAAGACACGTCAAAAAAGTGGATTCTAACAGTCAAGTCTTGATGTTTCTCTAGCAACCAGGAAGAATGAAGAAGCAGGAGGACAAGCACAGTAATCAGGCACTGACAAGCAGCAGATGGCCCTGGATTACCCAATCAGGAGATATCTGCTCCTGAAAACCAGCCCCGGGTGGGGGGAAACATTAGAGGACTGATCGAGCGTGATCTTAACAGGTTGACAAACAGTTTACAGAAAAAATCTGACCTTTTTGCTGATGTACATACAGGTTGATGTGGGAGAATTAGTATGAGCAGGTAACTTGTGTCTGAATCGGTTCCTCAGCGCTTAGCCAAGCGGTGCACTTTTTTGAGGTACGTTTTTACTACACCAATATACTATTATTGTACTATAACTAGTCTGGCTGGGAGGGATAAGAGGCCTACAGAGAGGTTGCGGTTTCATATTCCTTCTCCAATGATAGTGTAAGCCTGGCAAAACCCATGTATTGTTTTGTTTTTTCTAAATTGATCTTCCCTCATCTCCACTAGCTACTCCTGTGCCAGCAGTGTAAGGTTTTATCTGACACCTTTTTTTTGACATTTGGCTCTTGTTGCTTTTGTAGACTTTTTAAAAGCATTTAAAATGTTCTGCATTCTTACAGGCTAGGGACAGATGAATGGTGAATATTCATTCAGAACGATTACTTGGTTTGATAAATTCGTACCACATACCAGGCCCTTAGGGATAGGGCATGATTTATCCCAAATAAAGATTAAACAATTCAACCAGTGGAAGGCTTTTCTTTGTCTTGCTGCTGGCCTGTATTAGCCTCGCCCCTAAACTACCACTGGATGATGAGGATGAGGATGAGGATGATGAGAGTTATCTGGTTCTGGATCCTTTCATAACTATACCATGCTAGTCCATTGGCTTCACACCTCTACCCTATGAGGTTGGGAATGGATAATAGGCAGTTGGAGAGGTCTTGGTCTACTGTCCTCTCTTTATAATTGAGCATAGATGAAAGCTTTCGTAGTTAGTATTTTATGGTCATACATTTAATGTTGTGACATGGACAAATAGGCATGTGACAAAAACAAACCGTGGGGTAAGCACATCCGAAAAGTTTTTGCAGGTGCTGGATCAAAACTGAAGGGGATACAATCAGAAAGGGCCACTTGAGACAATGTATGGTGAGTACGAAGTAAGTTTTTTTTTTTGCATTGTCTAATGCTATCATATCATCAACATCAATAAAAAAAAACCGTTGAAGTGAGAAAAGGTGACTTTGAAGCCTGACTGAGAAGGACGGGCATATTATTGTAGACTGTAGTATAGTATACTATATAGTGCAGCCTGGTTTATCATAGTACAATGTCACACAGCATAGGGTAGTATAGTATAGTGTGGTTTGGCATAGTATATGGTAGGATAATATAATGGAGTATATTGCATCATAGTATAGTGAAGTATAATATAGTGTTGATCAGTACGATATAGGTAAGTAACGTATAATTAGATTAAGTCTAGTACTATATTGCAATATTGTATTTTGACAATGCCAGGCGTCTGTATGCCCAGGTCCCCTCTGTCACTGTTGGTGCTGCGCCCACAACGTGCGACTCCATGAAGCCACTTCTGGCTGAGCCCAGAAGATCCTTATGCTTGCCCATGTGCTTTTTCCCACTTCGAGCCAATCAATACTGAGGAAAAATTGTTTACTTCTTGTCCTATATAATCCATTCACTAACGAGATAATCAATGTTACTCTAATGTCAAACGTCAGTGCTTATTATGTTACGGTTGTTAGGATCGCAGCACCGCAGAAAGAAGCTAATAGATAGGGACGGTCATCTTTAACATTAATTTTGACCTCATTGCTGATGGGTGTATTCAACACCAAGATTTTATTTCAGCAGACAAGCACGTTAAGGAAATTCTTTGGTGACAACCAACCAACCCAAATCTTTTCTCTTAATATTTGTTTTGTGTCATTTCCATGAAGCCACTTCTGGCTGAGCCCAGCCATGCCATATCGGAAAAAGGCCTGTCCCCCAGACACTTGCCAACCAGCTCACCTCCCAGATCTTGCTCCAGGAGGATGCCCCGGTCTTTCTATTCCAAGCGAAGTATCACAACTTCCTTGGCATCCTTTTTTCGGGCATCTGGAGGGAGCTAAGAAACAGTGAAAGGATCCAGTACGTTGGTTTGGGTATCTGATCAGGATGACTGAATCCCTTTGGAGGTTTTACAGGCACTTCCAACAAGGAAGAAACCCTTCAGTAGACCGATAATTCACTGGAAGAATTCAATATCTCATCTGGGCTGGGAATGCCTCTGGATCCCCCAAGATGAGTTAGACGGTGTTGCTAAAAAATTTTGGTTTATTATTTGGTAGAGTGTAGTATAGTTTAGTTCTTATGTAAAATAGGAAACAAATATTCCTCCTACATCAAAAGAAATGATGACTTTCATGACTAAACATCCATAGCTTAAACAGCTCTTAAAGATTTGGTTGATTAAATATTTTGATAGAAACAATGTGGATCATACACGGACAACAAACTAACAAGCCTCGTAGAATGGGTTGAGCACATGTATTTCTGTTTTTAGTTTTAACATCAGCTATTTTCACCATGTTTTAAATCCCTTGGAGAATATCTGAATGCCTCAGTAGCTTATTGTAGGCTGATAACATCATTACTCACCACAGAGCCTGAGGGTCAACAAAATGTTCAAATATTACTACGTGTTGTTCAGAGAGCATCGAGTCTTTGAAACAGAGAAAAAACCTTTCCACGACAAAAGAAAAAACTCTTTGAGTAATATACTTGGCACAAAAAAATAGCTTGTCATACATTTACAAAGCACAAGTCCTGTTTTTATTTAATCATTTTAGAATATGGAAATACAGTGGTTTAAGAAACCTCACTTGATGGAGTTGCATCTGAACTGAGAGATCATTTTAAACAAGCTGTAAAGTAAATTATTGACAGTTCCTGCATGTTGGAACTGACACCAGGATGTATAGGATTGTATTCAACTCAAAGCAAACTGTATAGTCAAAATATTCATACTGAATGCAAATTTGACTCTCTCTACCGTCTAATTTTAGATTGTGAGTTGAAAGAAAACCGTGCAGGATGCTCATATGACAGAAAATATATATCACGTCTTTTTCAATAATCCAAAATAACCTGTTATTTATGGATTATATATCCATAAATCCCGGCTATATATGATTGCATCCAGTAAGACTGGATTTCAAAGAACCAGGCTCTTGATCCAAATGTAGTCAACAGGTGGATGTGCAGCCGCAGCAAAGATCCAAATTCCAACATCCAACAAGCAATGTCGATGAAACAGGAAAGGGTCAAAAGCCATAAGAGCGGTCCTCTATTGCAAAACAATCCAAAAAAAACAGATGGCCAAGAGTAAAAAAGAAAAAATTAATACTTACCGAGGGAACACTGGGAAATGGCAAGAGGGTTTGAAAACGTGAGGTAACAAAATAATGAGACACAGGTGGCAGGGGGACACAGGTTAACATGAGGGACAATCATAAGGACGTGAAGTGATGAAAAATCTGAAAATGTTTTCCTTATTGGATGAAACAGATGCTTTCCCCATGTGGATGTAATTTGTATCATTTAAATAAAGTTAAATCGCATATTTTGCGATCGCATTAAATCGCAAAATATTGAAATATATGTTATAGCAATACGTAGCATATAACAACAATAATATATTATTGTTTCAAAGAGCTATAATTATAGCATTGTGACAGAAGCAACCCCTCTAGTGTAGAATATTGCACATCATATTTCATCATATTTTGTTCTAAAGTATACATTCTCATATAGCCCATACATTTTTCCAGAATTATCAAAATTTGGCTTAGCTCGGGCAATTCTTGTGGATGTTTTCTGGACTCTAGTCTCCTAGCCCAGTCCAATTTCTTGCACTACCCCATTGCTTTTAAATAGAGACCTTCATCAAATATTCAAAAAACCTGAGTAGACCTTACTTTCTTTTCCATATTACGATCCACTAACATAAAATGATTGTGTTACTTGAATGAAAGAGTTCAATGTTCAGTGCAGTATTAGTATTATTATACAAAATATAATATAAGGAGAAACTAAATATAAGGAGCACTATTGCTGATTGATACACAGCTGCTGGAGGCAAGTATCAACCGGCTTTGACGGTGGAAGAAGAAGAGCCACCAGTCAGTGTGTTCTATTTGTAGAAACCTGGACAGCCCCACAGTAGTCAACTGTTTAGCCTTTATAGAGAGCTCCATTCACACCCACACACACAGTCACACACACACACACCCTAACAAACACACACACACACACACACACACACAAACACACTCACTCACACGCACACAAACACAAAGGACACAGGACCACACACAGACAGCATCACATTCTTATAGTTAAACATATCAAAAGGATCCCAAAGGATCCCATTACTATGATTGGCCGCAGGACCCTCTGCTGATCAGGAAACTCTTTTATGTTGCTTTTGCATACTAAGTTTATAAAGTGCCTTAAATGCACACGTACGGAGTGCGCTCGTGTGCTTGGTCGGTTTTGTTAAGAGAAATAAAGCAGCACAAGCCAATACAGAGAGAGAGGAAAATAGAAGAACAGAGGTATGTAGGAGGGAAGAAAGGATGGTGAGGGAAGAAAGGAGGGTGAGGCCATGCGTGGTCAGAGAGGGCAGATTTGAGCTAAATAGCTGATTTGGCAACTATAGACCAGAGAAGGAGAAGGGTGAGTGAGTCACACTGCTGAGTGATGAGGTGCAGCGTAAGGAGGGAAAAGTTGCCTTTTCCCTCCTGTTTCTTCATGTGTGTTTTCTCCGCCTGAACGCTGCATCTGCATTATGTTTGTTTGTTTTTTTCTTTGATCTGTTTTTTACTATATTTTTTTTGTGGAGTTTTCTTTTTTATTGCCAATAAACTGGTTGACATTTGATTATAACAAAAAATTAAGACAATACATCTATTTGCTATAACATTACAATAACTGAAAAGTGCAGTGTATAACATTGATCATCTTTTTACAGTGCCACCTGTCAGTTGGTGCAATGATGGTAGACCACTTGGTCAGATTATCTCTAGAACTACAAGTCTTGTTAGTTCTTGTTAGAACTACAAGTCTTGTTCCGCGTCAGTATTGGTTAGTACCTTCCAAAGTGCTTTAAGCAAAGACAACTGGTGAACCAGAGACAGGGTCATGGAAGCCCAAGGCTAATTGATGCATATGGAGAGCGAAGGCTAGCCTGTGTTTTCTTTGGTATCTTTGTTTTCAGTTCATCATTATTTATTATTATTTATTATTTATTATTATTACTTTATTGTTATTATTATTATTATTATTCTATTCATACTTGACCCAATAACATGCCGGGTTATGGTTATGGTTGGTGAATACACCTGTATGATCTTAGATTTCGTAGGCTTAAGGAGAAAAACAGAGCAACATCCAATGTTTCCATTCAGCTACAAATTCATTAATGCAGCTAAATGTCACAGCTTAAGGGATTCAGTCAAAAATAAGCTGCAGTAGATAATCTGCCTAACATTTGATTACTCAATTACTCAACATAAGACCCAACTGCAATGTTCTTTCACAGAAAAGTTGAGTATGGTTGACTTCTTTGGAAAAAAAACTCTTCTGTGTTTATTTGCCAGAGACTTCTCTTTCAGCTCAGCAGGGTTGTATGAGGATACCGCTTTTTTCCCTACGTTGGTGCTGTGTGCATGACTATTGCTTTAGGCTTGGCCCACATTCAATGTTCTGGTTCCCAAAGGTGTAATATGGGGTAGATGTCAGTGCTCTTTGCAGGCCAGTCATGTTCTTATACAGCAAACTGGAAAAACCATTTATTTTATGGAGCAATGGGGAGAAGGATGATTATACACTGCCCTCGTGTGAGAACAGCCGATAAACATAATGAAATTAGTAGTTGTATGTTCAGGAAGTGGCTCATAAAGAAAGATAAGGTTTTGTGTTAAATTCTTAATTGTTGACCTGGCTTTGTGTTCAAGGACACAAACAGTAAACAAAAAAAACTGTTACCACAGATAAGCACACCATGAAATCAAAGTAAATTCTTTTTTACCGTACCTCATGGCACTTTCTAAAAGATTGGGTTTGAACCGGATTCATTTTACAGTGACCCAGCAATTTCCCCATGAGCCATTGCTTGGCAATGGTAGTAAGGAAAAACTTTTTTTACAAGCAGAAACCTCAAAGTCCAACCTGACTCTAGGTGGGCAGCCTTCTGCCTTTAAATCATGGTTGTCTATGTAATGTAGCCTTAAAATCTTCCTTAAATAGAAATAAGTGGCCTGACTTAGACTATATCTGCAACAACAGATATACCAGGATATCATTTCAACTTTATAAACCTTAATCTATATTTAAAAGACGTACAAATGCTCCTCATTTAACAAATACACTACTTTTTATATCTATATATATTTTACTCGGTTAATTATTGTTCAACCAAAATGTATTTGGAATCTCAAATCCTCCTATATATTTAACGGTCAACGCGCACACAAGCACACACACACACACACACACACACACACAAACAAACAATAAGTGGTTATTGAGGGCATTGAATAATATGACTTTAACCAACGTCCTATTAGTGGAAAACCTCAGCCAGAGAGGAGACACACAACGGCTTTATAGATAGATAGATAGATAGATAGCCTTTATTAGTCCCACAATGGGGAAATTGCAATGTTACAGCAGCAGAGCATGTTACAGAGTAAGAATAACACAGATGGATAGGAGGCAGATACAGACTTCCTCGTCTTCAGCCCTCAGTCACATCATGCATTCATTCTTGATCTAAGTTAGGCTCAACGAGCTCAGTTCCCGCAAATCTGTCACCGAGTATGTTAGCAGAATCGCAGTGGTGCTACTTGACAGTATTGGGTTCTCATTTACTTCTCCAATTATATCCTACACTGGTGCAAAGCTAGGTCTTAAATTTTTTATTTCTTATGTATGATCTTCTCTGATCTCTGAGGAATGGAGGAAAAGTGAACTGGTGGCGATTTTCAAGAACAAGGGTGATGTGCAGGGCTTTAGCAGCTACAGAGGTATAAAGCTGGTGAGCCACACGATGGAGATCTGGGAAAGAGTGGTGGAAGCTAGTTTAAGGAAAGAGGTGATGATTTGTGAGCAGCGGTTTGTTACTCTTTCATGCCAAGAAAGAGTATGACAGCAATGCAATGTTTACTTTGAGTGTGCTGATGGAGAAGTACAGAGAAGGTCAGAAGGAGTTGAATTGTGTCTTTGTGGATTTAGAGGAAGAGTACAACAGAGTACTGAGGAATAAATTGTGGTAATGCATGAGTAAGTCTGTAGTGGCATAGAAGTATATTAGAGTTGTAAAGGATGTGTATAAGAGCAGCATGACGGCGGTGAGATGTCCAGTAGGAGTGACGGATGGGTTCAAGTTGGAAATTAGACTGCACCAAGGATCGGCTCTGAGCCCGATTTTGTTTGCAATGGTGATGTACTTGCTGACAGATGAGGTCAGACATGAGTCTCCATGGACTATGATGTTTGCGGATGACATAATAATTAGTAGGGAGAGAAGGGAGCAGGTGGAAGAAAACATGGAGAGGTGGAATGTAGATCAGTTGCAGCGAGACAGAATGCATGTGTTGGATTTAAAGGGAGGCAGTTGGAATGGTGAGGATGAAAGGATTAGTGGTGGAGGAGGTTCCGGAGGTACTTGGGGTCAACTCTTCCTAACAATGGGTAGTTTGTAAAAGAGGTGAAGAACCGACAGCGGGCTTGGTGGAGTGGTTGGAGAAGGGATTCTGGAGTTGTGACAGCAGTGTAAGAGCAAGAGTAAGGGGGAAGGGTTTACAAGACAGTTGGAAGAGCAGCTCTGCTGCATGATTTAGAGATGGCAGCCCTGACCAAAAGACAGGAAACAGAGCTGCAGAGGTGGCAGAGTTGTAGATGTTAATAATTTCTTTGAGTGAAGAGGATCACCAGGATTCGAAACTAGCATATGACAGGAACAGTTCAGGATAGACATCTGGGAGATAAAGTTATAGAGGCCAGATTGAGATGGTTCGTACACGTGAAAAGGAGGGACAGTGAATCTATTGTTAAATGGAAGTTGAAGATGGAGTTGCCAGGCAGGCAAAAAAGGGGAAGACCAAAGAGAAGGTTTCTGGATTTGGAGAAATAGGACATGCAGTTAATAGCTGTAACAGAGGAAGATGTAAAGGATAAGACAAGATGCAAACAGTTTATCCTATGTGGCAAGATCTCTGAACTTTTTCACATTTCTTCATCACATGTGCTTGTAGGTTGGGATGACTTGTCGAGCTCAACCTTGCTGGCTAGTGACCGATGATGTATTGTTGTGTATTGTATTTAGTGTCTTCAAGTTTGGCCGGAACCATTGCTTATTTGGACAATTTCATGCCACATATCCACGACATAGATTTGGCTAGATTTATGTGGCCTGATTTATACCTGACAAAGATGAATCCATACAACCAGTAGATTTTTTTTTTCTATATCTATACATTGGAACAATACTACCCTTACTGCTAAGCTTCCACTGGATGATGAGAGTTCATGAGTACGGTTCAAAGATCTCTGAGTCAGGAAACCTTTTTTTCAGAAACTGTTTCATCTTAGTCCATGTACTTCTCACAAATCTCTCACGGTGCATTATCACACATAAAAGAAATTTGAAGCAGGTGGAATAACATAGTCATACATTTGTTGACTCATTAATTATATAGTAAGTCATCAATCATAAGCTTAGTCATACATTGACACTATGACATGCGGAAGATATATGATGTTTACGACAAGTAATGAGCTGCATTTTGATGATAAGCTGCTTTTTGGGGGAATTATAGCCAATTCTTCCGTTTATGACCGCACAACTGATGAAGCAATCCGTCAACCTGGTTGAGATAAGTGGACTTAGAGAAGGATCTGCCATAATGTGTGTTTCATATCTTTTGCTATGTTTTGCGCACCTGTGGGGCCTTTCAGATACTTTTGACCACATGCTGCAGTAGCAGCTTGTTTGAGTGCCGCAATTTCAGCTTCAGCCTCGTTCACTGAATTTGCATCAGTGTGTGAGTGTGGGTGGGGGATGGATTACGGAGGCCTAATGGTGAACCCAATTTTGTGTGTCATGCATACAGATGCAGCCACGCTACGGATAAGAACTCCCGCGTCTGGTATTACATATTTTACACGTTTCAATGTGTCCTTCAGCAAGCTGAGTGGGATCTGAGTGACGCAGGAAGAGACTCTGCACTCTCACAGCTCTTTTTCTTCTTGTCGTCCCACCACCCCACCCAATAACCCGGTCTTGATTCTAAGAGACATATCTCTGGATTAATACAATATCTGGGGGAAGGAGGCAGAGAGGGGTGAATGATATATTGACTTCTATATAAAAGCTAGGCTGTGGCGGTAATCTAATTTCAGGATGCTGTGATGAGATTCTGGCCTGTTTTCTCTCAGAGATGATGTGACTTTGGTCCTGACATCATCGTTGCTGCAGCCGACTGAGCGCCTGTGTACGCCCGCGGTTGCTATGCATGTGTGTTCTCCATGATATGCTGGTTTGATTTTATGTGGGAGCTCAGAAAAAATTGCATCTTTCTATTTTTGTGTGCACGGTGGAGATACAATCTTAATGGTATTTTCAGTCTACAAACATACTCTGGTCTCTTAAGTTTAGCATGTTTCAGTGGTTTTAGAAATAAAGCCATCCCATCACAGTCGCTGGTTGCTAAGACAGAGAAATACCAACGAAACCAGCCTTATCCCTTTTTAAATGTGAAAGCACTATCATTGAAATACCAGACAAAAAGTGAATGTGCAACATCGAGTCTTTAAATGGAGATATCTGCAGAACAAAAAATAACGCTTCTCTTTTTCACTAAACAAATTAACTCTTTGTACTTGCAAAGCACTGGCTACTCTTCATTAAACTGTTTCTTCTTATTGGGTTTTCTTCTGGACCACTTTTATGTGTGTATTTGATCTCACAGATTTAACAACAGACAAGCAAATTATACTTCAAAATGTGTGGCTTAATCCAGACTTCTTTGCTTTAAGTTTTGGTAACATTTCGCTGAATGATTTTTGCAAAAATGTAACACAATGCAAAGTTATTGGAAACAATGGGAATTTGCTCAATGAGCTCAATCTCACTGTGGTAACAAGGCAATTCTCAATGCAAATATGAAACAGCGGCATGTCACAAAAAAAATCCAGACTTCTTCTACTAGACAGGAAGTTACTCTAGATCTTTTTTCATTATCCAATCTGCCTCAAATGTGAAATATTTGTCTCCCTTTATTTTAGTTATTTGGATACTACTACTATTACTAATATTTCTACCAGTACTACTCATTGCCTTAAAGGTTTATACACTGAAATAGTCCAGCTTCATGAAGTAAATAAGTCCCTGTTCATCTAGTGAAACAGTCTGGGTACATACAATTAATCAGTCCAGGTTCATACAGTGACACACTCCAGTTTCATATTGGTGCTTCAATTTCACCATCAGGCACACATTAGAATGTCTAGTTTGCCCATTAATACCTTAAGAGAATATCAGATTCTTTGAGGATTCAGTTCACATTAACGCTATAGGGGACTCAGAGAAGTACAAATAGCTCTCCAATTTCTTCATTTTGGTCTGGTGATCAATTTAATTGATGAGATAATTATCTTTGGTCGCTTCTTGAGTAAAGCACTTCCAGCTCTTAAAGGCGCGTTTTTACCTCCAAATATTGAAGGTTTTGAATAAACCTCTCCAAATAAAAGCATTGGAAAAGCTCAAAGATGGCTCAAAGATACCCAACAAGCACGACAGACAAAGACGTGACAGAAACACAGGGTTAAATGATAGGCTGACTAAAGGTGGCCATTATAAAATCCTTTAAACCTGATATTTCTATTATTCAAAGGTATGAAGCCGCGGCATATGCCTCAAATATCAGATAGATGAGGAGTACTTGTGAAACCTAGCGCAAACACCAGTCAGATATGATGCTGGCTCTCTCTCAAATCTTTCTGTGTTATTTCTTTCTCTGTCTTTCTGTGTGGGAGTATGGTCATACTGTACTTACAGTATGAATATACACACAGAGAGCTACAGAGAGAGAGACAGAAAAACATATTCCTGTTTGTGTGCAACTTGCTACAAAATCTGAATAAAATGCACTCTGGGGAAATTAAAGGATTATTAAAGCACACACAACCACAAACTCCCCAAACTAACATAAAACATATCTACCTGACCTCCGACCTCATTCAAACACATATCAACAACAAGCTCACACACTCCTGTCACTTATTCTCTTTCTGGCTACTGCACTCCCTCCCCACCCCATACACACACGGTGCACACGGCTGCCAAGCTGGTTTGTTCCCCTGGTGTTGCTGAGCACTAATTGACTAAAGGTTTGTGTTCAGCCCCTGTTGTGATGCCAGTTGGTTGATTTGACATAGCTTGTGAATAACTGGAGTGCTTAATTGAACAAAACACACAATTCAGGAACCACACAGTACAGAACCATCAATGAAGCAGTGAAAAACAGGCAGGCAGTCAATGAACCTGCTGCCAGTATGTCAATGATGCCAGGCATCACTATTATCCTCTGTGCCGAACAAAGAACAGTTATGTCTTTTCACTTTGAGTTTTTTAATAAGTTTTGCTGTGTTAAAATAATTGTCATCAAATTTTTGTTGGAGTTTTGTCATACCGAAATGCAGAGAAACAGAGACACCACCTGTACCTAAAGAGGGATTTCTTCAGAAAAGTACCCAATAAGTGTTCCTTCCGGTAATAACAATGGACCTTTTTTTAATTTAAAGGCAAGACAAGGCACCTTTATTTATATAGCATCATTCATGCACAAGACAATTCAAAGTGCTTTACAGAAAAATGAAAACCATTAAAATAAAGCATGAAAACAAATTTAACAGACAATTAAAACAAAAGCAAGAAAATAAAAAGTTTTATCAATTCAAGAATGATATGTTAAAAAATGCATTAAAGGACAAAGACAAGTAGATAAAAGTGAAAGACTCAAAGCAGGTTCTTCATTAAAATGCACAGTAAACACTAAAGTTTTTAGACCTGGTGTAAGACAGCGGACCACATTGTGCTTACTACAAGGATTTCGGGAGTTTGCTCCACAGATGAGGAGTATAGAAGCCAAAAGCTGCTTCACCTTGTTTGGTTCTGATTCTGGGAACATGGAACAAACCAGTCCCAGATGACCTGAGGGGCCTGGATACCTTGTACTCCACAAGAAGATCAGAAATGTATTGAGGCCCAAGACCATGAAGTGCTTTGTAAATGTGCAAAAGGATTTTAACATCTATTCTTTGACACACAGGAATCATAGTGCAGTGATTTGAAGACTGGTGCCATGTACTCCATATAAAGGTTGTTTTTTTTGTTTTTGTTTTTTTATAACAATTACTATTTCCAAGCCTCAAGTTGATAAACAAAGATTTTTTTCATCTATTTTTGTCATCTAACATTATAAGAACAATTTAGATGTTGCAGAACAGTATATTTATTGAAATGCACTGAAAATGAAAATATTACTTTTACATTTCAGTGCATTTGTACCATTTTAGGACAATTTTTGTTCCTTGGGGTGAATCACATGTCAATAGTTCACTGTGTAAACAAATTGTTCAAGGACCAAATGTCCCAATTGAAACCCATTTAAGCTTAATTTTCAATAATTTTATCACTGATATAGAGGAGAAGTCATGCTTTCCATGTGGGTAAACCGCTGTATCTCACTGCTGCACACTGAGATACCCCCATGCTGCAGAAGAGGAAGGAGCATCTTCTTTCAAATCTCAAGGCTTGTTCCATTTTTTGGACGCTTACCTTTTTTCCAGTTTCTTCATGCCGTCCTGGAGAACTCAGGCTCTGAGTATCTGCTGTTTTGGGCGCAGGGAGTGTACTGAGATACGGAATGAAATATCAGGCTAAAAAAAGTAATTTGGATTGAGTTCACTTGACGGAATGAAACCACAAGAAATATGATATTTTTTTGTCAGTGTAGACGCCCACTTCACACAAGCACCACACAATCATCAGTCCCACAGGGAGTTCTGTTGCTTTTCTACCAAAGCACACAAAAAACGAATGTCTGCAAACTAAAACTTAAAGATTTCAGGTTCCAATGTGATGTTTGCATGAAACTGATTCCCTCCATTAAATACAATGTCTGACCAGCACAAACACAATGTAACTTAAGAAAAACACATGCAAATAGAGAATACAAGCAACTAAAAAGACTTTAAACGACATATGCGTGCAGCAAAAGCAATCACATAACCATAAACTAAATTGTTTATGAAGGACACTGGTAGTTATTCACCCCCAGATGCACTTTTTAATGCCTCATTTGGGTGATTAAAACAGATATTATACACAAACATTTCATGATATTTTTATGTGCCGTGTTAGGTTCACTTTCCGGGTCGTGTGGTCATGTGACTCAAAATAAAACTTTAATCCGCATCCTGAAAACAACAAATAAACTTCATAATTACCCTTCACACTATGTTATTGGGTATGATGTGTGTGTTTTCAAATTTATGAAGATGTTTTCTTTATTTGCATGTATTTTCTCTATTTGCATGAGATTTCTTAAGACGCAGGGCGTTTGCCCCTGATGGCAACCGTACTAAGCCCTTGTGCTTGTTTTCATTTCTCTCACACCCTCTTTGAGGTCATGAATATCAGCTTCTTTAAACTGCCATAAAATAGTATAGATAAAATAATTTTCAGCTATCCTTAAGTGAAGCCTTTTTAACTAACATCCGTCAGAATCAAAACTACCAAATATAAATACACTTTCAGGATTTTCATATTTTAAATACCACTTTGTTTCCATAATGCACCTGCTTTTTAATGACAATAAATCTATTTCTATTATAAATTCTAAGTGGATTCATTTTTTCAACTCAGTGAAGGATATGTCATCGATAAGAAATAACACAGATTCAGATATATTTTTACAGACTTTCAGTATTTAATTCAAAGAAAAACAGCGCTCCTGATATCCCTCTACTGAAACATAAAGTATTATTAATCCATATTATTTTACACTTTTACTGACTTGATTTAAATACTGATAATCATGAAACATTGATTTATTTTCTTATTTTAGGATGGGATTAGGGAGTACGTTTTTTACCCCATTGTCAAACAAAGGACAATGGCACCTTCAGATACTGAAACGTAAAAACAATTTCTAGGCCTTGATGCCAGAATGAAAGCCAAACTGCATGAAATGATTGATTATTCTGTTCTTTGATATCTGTTCAATCCAAATTGCAATTTTATTGAGGTGCAATGGGAGCGTTTTAGTCCTTTATTTGCTGAAAATAACAGTCTACACAGTGAATTCATTTTAGATTTAAATGACAAAAGTACCCCCAAAATACAGAATTTTTTCCAATTGATCCCAATAAAATTCTCGCAGTTGAAATTGTTTTTTTTAAAAGGAAAGAAAAAAAAAGTGAAAACATAAAATTGTCCATCGTGAGGCACAAGGCACATTGACTTATGTCAAGCTTTCTATTCTTACACAGCATATACCATTTTACAAAAAATACAATGGCAGGTTTATCAATTGACAAAAAAATTATTATGATTATAATTATTAATACTCATAGTCAGTGATAATTATTTTCATCAGGAATGAAAATTGAGAATGAAAACTGCAGTCTTCACCAAGCAATGAACTTCATCGTTCATCAGTCTCTGCAGGGTCATGAACCACCCCCACCAGCCCCAGCCTCAAAGCGGGATAAACCTGCTGCTGCTCCGGGCAGATACCCTTACATCAGTATCTCCCTGAAGAATCTGAGCACCAAAGGGAATAACTTTCAGCTGTACTTTGCTTTCTGTCCCTCCTAATTGAAATCTTATTTCTATGTAAGAACCATATATTGTTAATCGGCTGTCTGAGCAGTCTCTCAGGTTAAATGGAGGTAGCCTAATAATAGTTTTTCAACAGTGAGATGAAAATATTTGAGGATTCCATGTCTCCCTCAAATATGAAAGCCATCTGTTAGCTAACATAGAGAAGCACCTCTGCTCTTCGCCTCAATCAATTCCTTGTCAAAGCTGCTCTAAGGATATTTAAAGCAACAAGGAGGGGAAACAAGTGGCTCCCAAACCTTAGGGAAATTTGTCACCAGAGAAGAGACAAAACAGAAGGATAAGAAAGTAGAGAGAAATCAAAAAAGGATCTTCCTGTTCTCCTGCGTGTAACCTGGGGCTTGAATGCTAGATCTTTGTTGGAGACTTGAGGGACTGCAAGCTACTTTGTCAGATGAAATAAAACCATTTATAAATTGGAGAGGAAGGAAACATTTGTTTAAATATATCAGAATTTAAAGCTTTCTTTAACTGCAAGGCATGTAATCATTATAATCAGGATCAAGTAAATGTTTAATAACATCTTTGATCTTGTATTTGTCCTCGGAGCATCATTTTACAAAATTTTGGCCCGTCAGCATGAAAACAAGAAGCAGATTAAAGTATATTCAATTGATGTAGTGATCCATAGAGCTAAGGCTATCCTCCTATGCACATGGACTGCTTTTCCCCTTACCTGCCCAATAGGTGTCCCTGTTGAAGCAAGATAACAATTTCAGTACAGTTTTTTTTTTTTTTTTTTAAAGAAGATATAAATTTTTTTTTACAAATTATACTGAGATTTGGTGGTGGGTTATTTCAACCAGTTACTCTTTTTATACTTCGATCTCCCTATGCCTCTTAAAAAATAGTGGAGGACCAATCTTCCTCTGCCTCTATTGGGGAGAAATGTAAGGAGGAAATGTAAATGTAAGGATTTGAATGAGTGATATGTGTCTATTAGTCTGTCAGAAAGTCTATGATACTCAGAGTCTTCAGGGAGATTGTGATTAAATCTGCCCTCAGCAGAAGTGAGGTATATCCCCTCTTTGGAGTCTGAATACTGGTATTCAGTAAGGAAAGCTAACTACTCAGTAGTCCAGTCTGTAGAAGTTAAACGGACAGCAGAGAGATCCTCTCAGGCCTCAGGAGCACCTCAGACACAAACATCAGCTGGTTTTCAAGTTTCTGCCAGGCCACAGAGTCTCCAAACTACTTCTCTGCCACAGAGACACTGTGGTCGGCTGAGCGGAGGTAATGAAACAGAGAGACGAGAAGGCCGGGAGGAAAACACATCTATTGAACACTTTCTCACTCTTCCCTACCCTTTTTCTTATTTTTCCCTCTGTCTTTTCATTTCACCCCATGGCATCCATATCCCTCTCGTTAATCATCTTTTTTTTGCCTCGATTACCTCTCACCCTTTTCCTTCTCTCTCTCTCCGCTCTGCTTCCTCTTCCTCTCCCACTCTCAGAATACACACCACAATATCTCCTTGATTTCCGGAGAGGCTGTTACAGCAGCAGGCATACAGACTAGCTGACTCAATAGCCACACACACACAGACCATGAAGTGGGTGTGTACAGTGTTGCAGAGATGCTGAGAGATGAGAGGAAAACAGTGGGAGGGGGATAAAGGTGTTTGGATAGAGGGGATGGACTGTAAATAGAGAGTCTAGGTTGGGATTAGCTCTGGTTCTGGCGTGCTGCAGTCAGCAGGACATGCGTCAGCATGTATTAAGCCACTAATTTATCATTCACACATGAGGTATGAGGTCACCACTGGCTTGTCTTCTCCTTGTTTGAAAACGAAAAGCTTAGGTTAATGAAACCGCCTCTCAGGAATCCTTAAACTACGGCTTGACAGAAAAGTGATTGTAGCTTCTGGGAATGGTAGATGAAAGGGGACCCATCAAAATTTGATGAATCTCAGGCAAACACAGTTAACCACCATTCAAACACAGAGGGTGAAGTTTATTTCAGGGTTACAAGAGCGCAGATCTATACACTGATCAGCCATAACATTAAAAGCACCTGCCTAAATGGTGTGTAGGTTCTCTTTTACGGCCAGTACCACTGTCTGACACCTTTCTATAGAACTAGCATGAACTTTAAATTTTTTAATAATAATAATTATATATTTAATTTGTAACGCACTTTACATTTGGATCAAATCTCAAAGTGCTACTAGCTAAAGGCAGATTAAAGCATCAATAAAAAATATAATAATAATAATATAATATATAATATACCAAAAAGTAATAATATACCAAAAAGCAGCAATGTTAATACATTCTATCACACACTGCATCTGGTGATTAGAAAGAAAGACAGCGTGGACTTGGTCAAGAATGTGTTCATTAGGAGTTCATCTTTGGAATTTCAATTCATGAGCCTAAGGCACCCATGACCCTGTCACCATTTCATGTCTTGTCTCTTTGTAGCCCAGCTCAACCCAGAAAAACTTTTTCTATTAAATATTATCAATCAGCCATAACTTTATAACAGCCGATGGGTGACAAATTATTATTTGTAGTATGTCATTACAATAGTACTGGTCAGTGGACTGAGATATACTTTATTAGGCAGCAAGTGAACATCTTGTCCTGAAATGGATGCATTGGAAGCAGGAAAAGTGGGCAAATTATAGGATTTGAGTGACTTTGACAAGGGGCAAATCTCCAGAACTGCAGGTCTTACAGTGGTTAAAAATACCACAGTTTTCAAAGAACTACAGGGGAATTGAGCAGAAGTATAGGGAGTGAAAGCTAGTATGTGTTTTCCAACCCCACAGAAAAGCTACTGTAACACAAATTGCTAAAAAAGTTAACCCTGGTTCTGAGAGAAAGGTGTCTGACACAATATGGGCAAATTAGACAATGTTAAGGCTGATTGTAATTAATTCAAATCAAACCATCAAATCATAGGCTTAACAAGATGAATTATAATTTAAAAAGACAAATAAACACATTTAACATTGTCTGTCCGATGCTTCATGTTATCTAGCCATGTAAATGAATGATTTTGCGCAGGTTTTTCCATAAACATCTTCAAAATTACTGAATCTAAATCCACAATGCACTGTAAAATGAGAGGAATATCATCTTTGAAAGATGTTCCTGGATTTTTAAATGAAAATTTCAGAAAAACTGTAAGCATTGCAAACTATTTTTTTTCCACAACTATTGTACTGGGACGATGGGAACATACATTTTTACAGTGCTATCATGTGATTAAAAATGATCTAATTAATTACATGCCTTGTAATTAATTAATCTAATTTGGGTGCAAATATCAATATCTTTATTTCAGAGGCATTTTTAAGTATTCAAAATTCATATGGATTTCAGTAGATGATTGATTCCATTAACTGACGGACATTTCAAACCTCGAGGTCAACATCCCAGAAACATCAGAACATTCATTCCATTGCTATTCATAAAGCGATTTAGTGTGTTAATCTGTCGCAAGAAGACTTAAACCAGACCCCCAGTTCTGGACAGCCTATGTCAAACATGCACAGACTAAAACAGTGGAAAATGATGGAGCATCACGCACAAAGGTATTTCATTACTAGTCTTGTATCTGAGAGGGCTTTGAATGCATCAACTCACATTACTGGTGCAGAATCAGCTAGGTCGCATAAAGGAAATGGCTAAGTAGGAATAGCAATTGGCCAACTGTGCAGTGAGAAGAAAAGGAAATAATGTCGGATGATGAAATGGTTCAGAAGGTGCGATCAAACTGGATTACTGTCCTTAAGCATGGTATAATCGTTCAGTGTTTTCATGTTCAAATTATGTGCAATCCAACAAATAGTTTGGCCAAAATTTAAGCATGCACGTTTGACGAGGCCAAAACAAACTGGTTTAATCGAGATTAATCAACTTGCACTGGAATTTTGTTTTTGCTACCTTTTCATCCTTGTCTGTGCAATGGTGGATTAATCTCTATGCGTTATTAAATGAAAATCATGTATATTACTGCCAATGGTTATAATTTTATACTGTCATATGCCATACCACAAAATAAAATATTTAATACAATGTGCAATAATATGCAATGCCACCAATGTTCATCGTGTCCAACAATGCCAATGCTTTTCTTTGCTTATCTTTCAATCCTAACAATGCTTGTCATTTGCAATACGGACAATTTGTACTGCCATTTTAAGAGATCTGACTTTTTTTTTTTTTTTTTTATATTCTTATATCAGGTTAAGTAGTTTATAGGGTATATACTGTAATTATATCCCTTATGCTGGTATGTGGACTGACTTCATGAAAAACTAAATATCATTGTAATTGATAGAGTGATAACAAAAATCTATCTCTGTGAACAGGACAAAATGCTGTCACGATTATGAAAGTTTATCTTATTCTATAGCTGTTCACTATATTCTACATTCACAGCTAGGAATTTTAATACTTTTCACTGTGCAGAAACAAATTCAATATTATCAGCAATAAGAAAAAAAACCTATTCAAAATGTTATTTATGTCACATTAACAAACTATGGTGAATCTCCCACTCCAAACAGAGCGTTCAAATAACATAATAAATAATACATTGTTAAGTTAAAAAAAAGAAAAAGATGGTTGCCTCTGAAATGCTGCATGAGTAAAAACAAAAAGAATTGAAATATTCATATTGGTTACATTTTACTGCTTCCTTTGATGGATAAGAAAAAAGAGAGAAAAAAGAGAGACACAAATTCTAAAATCACAAATAGTACCCCCAATTGCTTCACGATTTCCATGCTGACTGCAAAAGTGTGTGGGTGTGTGCGTGGTGTTCATGCACATGTGTGTGTGTTGCAACTTGCAACAATAACATCCTAATTACAGCTCCCCCATGTTAGCGCAATCTTCCTGAAATGCTAACTAGCCTCCCACTGGGAATCCGGTACATTATTAATCCATGTGCGTGTAAATCCTGTGCAAAAAAGTGTGTGTCTGCCACATGTACTTGCACAAGTGTTCACGAATGCACATGTCTGTTTGCATGTCTCTACATACCTTACACAAAAATCTTACACAAAGGAAAGCTTATCACGGGTAATATCTTACATTTTTCTTGTTGTTATCATGTGGGATACCACCGATACTTATCTATATATGTATCTTGTGAAAATCATATGCAATACCGCATATACTTACCTAAATACGGTATGGAATCTCTTGCAAGCTATCTGTAATACCGCAAATACTTATCTATATATGCTATCTTTTGAAAATCTTGCAATACCAAAAATACTGATATTTTATATTATAAGGTGCAAAAATCATATGCTATAATACATAATACACATTTTTATCTCTTTATGCTATGTGGAAATTATGTGCAGCAATGCTGATTCTTATCTTTTTAAATGATCTTGTGCAACACCAATTATATCTTTCATATTTCATGAAAATACTGCAGAAATGTATCTTCTTATATCATTACATGCAATGTAGCCAATACTTATCTTTTAGGAAATCATGTGCATAAATTTCCTTTAACAAAACAAAAACATTCAGTGAATGTAACTGAGGACAACCTCTGAGCAACAGAAGTGAAAAAAAAGATTTATATTCAGGCCGTCAGCAGGGAAGAATCGTGTCAGCTTTGCATGCAGATTTCGGTCCACAACATGGGGTATTCCCTTTCACCAAAGATTAAAATTATTACAGAAGGGGCTGCCAGCTCTCTGTGCAGAAACATGTGTAATATGAGAAGCTAGTTGGTGGAAAATATAGTTGCCTCTGACAAATAATAACTGAAGCGAGCTGATTTTGAAATTTAGCCAGAGAATTATACAGAGAGCACTCCGTGGCCCTCCGAGGAACTCTGTTGCAGTGGCAGCAAAAGGGACAAGAAATGCATAAATGTGTGGGAGAAGAGAATGAGGAGGGATTTCCCATTACACAACAACTTTAGTATTCCTTGAGAACTTACCCCAAAGTGATGCCTCAAGGAACTAAGATTCTACCATGGATGGGTGGCTCCCTCCTGGGTCGGCAGTAAATGATACAAAAAAACAAGAAAAAAAAACTTTTACAACTTCTGTTGAAGCTTGAGGGCAACAACAAAGGACATTGATGAGACAGGACAGAAATTAAAGCCATCATATTTCATTTATTTTTTATTTGCAGACTTTCCAGCAGTTCCACTCTGCTAACGTTGTCACTTTTTATTATTGCCAATTGTTAATGTTGCCAGCTGCCTCATTAAAGTCCATTCTTGAAATTTCTGCTGCTGCAGCACAAACATATTATACAGTGAAGTTTGTACCTGTCAGGAATTAAACAGAGCCGCTCTTCTCTGTTGTTGCACTCCGACAGTGAGTGTACTGCTCTGAGAGTGAGCTGCAGCAAACACTGCAGTACTAATGTGAGCTAAAAGCCAGATGAGTGACCTCTATGATAGTTATTGGAATCCGGGACCAATTGAAGACTTCACTCTGACTGAGGATCACTGGCATCCAATAGAGCAAGCCAACCATTTGTAATGCCCAAATTTCTAATGTCTTCAAATGAGACATTGAAACTGTTCTCTCTTACTGGAACGACTTCAGTCATGTTGCTAAGACTGGGAGCCTCTCTCTCTTTCTATCAATCTGTCTGTCTTGCCTTTCTTTCCCTCCCTTCCTCTGTGGCGCTCAGCCAACAATTGGAGTAAGTCAGTGGAAAAACTATATTAGTAGTCCATGCCCTGTGGGACAAGTGGCAACAACATCCAATACAACAGATAGTGTGGCGGTAGACAGGAGGCACAGGTCACAGTAGCCCACGTTTTTACTCCCTGAATGAGTTCCTGTCACAAGTGTGCGCTCAGCTGACAATCTGTTTTAGCTGCATGTAATAATTGTGTCCCTTTAGCTGGACTACCTCATTTAGCCGATGTGGTGATGATAAACCACCACTCTAGAATTTGCATACATTGTCCATACATAGTTTCTGCTCTACTGGAGGGATGTCCAACATTCTTCCAAAAGATATCTGTTGGTTGGTCGGCCAAACAGCAGGATTACACAATAAATACTGCACAGACTTCCATTAAACTGATGTCACAAGTCAGTGTATTTTATTGTGAAATGTTTAGGGTTTGAAAGGTTTACAAGAACAGCACTGCTTGATGGTTCAGATAAATGGAACTGAGCAAAAGACAGGAGACAGAGCTTGAGGTGGCAGAGTCGAATATGTTAAGATTATGTCTTTGGGATCGACGAGGATGGATAGGATTAGAAACAAGCTCATCGGAGGGACAGCCCAGGTTGGTCGTCCTAGAGACAAAGTAAGAGAAGCCAGACTGAGGTTGTTTGGATACATGAAAGTGAATGAATGATAGTGAATCTATTTGTAAAAGGATGCTGGAGAAGGAACTGCAAGGCAGGAGAAAAGGGGGGAGACCAAAGAGATGGTTTCTGGATGTGGTGAAAGAGGACATCCAAAAAGGACAGGAGAAGTGCCAACCTTCAGAATGCAGAATGACGACCTAACCTCCTGTGCTACTGTTGCCCTATTAAAGATCAGAATTAATTTTGGAGGATGACGTTCTTCCAAACAGAACTATTAATCATACCTGATTATCCTACTTTTATTTTGATTTGATAGCTGTGATGAACTGGTGAACTGCCCTGTGTGTACCCCACCTCCCATGTAATGTCAGATGGGATACGCTCCAGCTCCCAGCAACCTTGAACAGGATGACCGGTTAAAGAAAATTGAAGGATGGATGGAAATTTTGGTGCGTAGCCAGATAAAGGAGATTTTCCGGGATTTTTTATTTAATTTGCAGGACAAGAGACATTTTTCAATTGACTCCAAATGAGCTTCAGCCTAAATTTTTATCCAGGCAAGTAATAACTGTGGTCATAATTCAGTTTCTTGATCATCATTAAGACCAGTACATTGCAAATCAATGTTTTGCCTTTTGTTTTCCCAATTGCTATCCAGCGTATGTCTATAAAAGAAAGTGGCTAGAAATTGTGTTGGGATAGTTTCATGCATGGGATGGGAAAATTGAATCACAGACAACTCTGTTCAACCTGCAGTTACGTATTGACTCAACCCTTTTATAATAATATATGCTTCGGTGAATTTTATATTTCTACAATTCTCTGATGCTTTTTATTTGATTTTTTTGTTGAAGCACAACACACTCCATAATGACCCAGCCCCATTTCTCCTTAAAGGAAAATTATGGAGTATATGAAGTATCACACATGGACTACGTTTCTGAAATTATTTTGGAAATATTACCCCTTGTAATTGATGTATATTTTTAAATCAGGTTTTATGGTATTTTTTTTCCTCATTTGAAAATAAATTATTCTGACCTTTTAGTTTTTCTGTTTGGGGAACACAGATGTCCCTTCTTTCTGCAGTTCCAAAACTTAAATTAATATTTTCCGATTCATTTTTTTTTTTATCAATTAGTAAATTTATCAGTGCATTAGAATAATTAAGTTGATATAAGAAAAAGTCCAGTTGTGTGATAATAAATGGGATATTAGTGGAGGATGGTGATGGAGAGCACCGTCTGTCTAACACATCACTATCTCCGTCACATGTCATCTCCTATGTGTTAAGTCAAGTTGTGATCTTGCAGCTATGAAGACGATAGTGTATGATTCATATAATTTTCATTAAACCCTTAGTAACTACATATGGCCTTTGTGAAAATGTCTGCCTGGAACTCAGAGGGTCTGAATTTTAGGACATCTCTGCATCAGTTGCTTCAAATTAAACTGTGATCTCATCTGTTTCTTAATGGAACTAGATCACTTAAATCTCTGGGTCACTCCTTTAATATTTCACCTGCCCACATGGTTTTACTCACACAAGTACTTATGGATTTTCTGCAGTCTATACTTAAACAATTGAAGGTAAGCAAGGGTATATCCCCAACAAGCACCCAGTCCCCTGCATTGTACAAACAATTCCTCTGATTTAACTCCTCAAATTAAATGTGACTCATTAATAATCAGAAACAGTCCATATTGACTCAACCTAGTGAAGTCAACAATATACTCCAAAATAAGATCCAATAGTGACTCTATAATGAAGATTAATAACTTGGGCTTATGGTTGAGAAGTTATGGACGAGAAACTGTGTTTTCAGTCAAAAGCTCCACCTAAAAATATTGTTAATATATTGCTGAAATAATATATAAGGTAGATCTTCTTGTATGGATTCATATGAGCCAATTAGGACACATTCGGGCATATGGTTCTGAAGTAACGGTAAACAAAATGGGTTACACAAGTTATATTATTTCTTGAGTCAGTTCATATGAGGTAAATTTGGAGTCTTTTTTCCTTTCTTGGTCTGGCTTCTTACTCTGGAACAATCTCCCTGAGGAGATCAGGTTGGTTCACTTCTTATCCTCTTTTGAATCTCTTTTAAAAAACCCTTTCTATAAGTGTGGTTTTATAGGTGATTCGGTCTGAATTTATCTGCTAAGTTACTTCTTTATCTTTCTTCATGTATCCCGTTTGATATTTTTTAAATAATTTTATTTGGTTGATTTTACTATTTTACTCATAACTGTATATATTTTATCGGTATTTGTCCGTTACTTTATATTGTCCTGTAAAGCAATTTTAATTTGATTGAAAAGTGCGATATGAATATTGTTTAGTATATTATCAGAAATATACAACTGATCATTCCCAAAATCATTATATTCTCTTCTTGCACCAAGGTCCATGTTGGTATAAAATTTGAGTTATCGCCTTAACACGAAGGATCTGCATCGGACGCAGGGGTGGCCATGATGATTATACAATCACGATATGAGTATCCCCAAGGGGAACACATACAAAATTCCAGTGCAAGTTGACTAATCTCAATTACACCAATTTATTTAAGGCCGGATCATATAAACATGCTTGCTAATGTTTGGGACTCAGCGCATATAGAAACTGTAGGTCAGGCAGTTCATTAGGTGGTACCCTCTGAGGTAACGAAAGACTTAGAGCCTAGTTAGCCCTGAGGTGTAATTGGAGGGTACCATAGGCTTTGATCCTCTGGTGCGAACATATCCGTGGATGCCCATGTGACTTGGAGTTGTCTGTTGTCTTTGGTTTTGCCAGTTGTAGACTTTTGCTTGAGTGTACTCATGGATATCATGGATGGATGATCCCATAATATCCCAGACTTTTCGGGGATATAATTTATCACCAAATTAATATCATCTGTATCATCTATATCATCTTTCCGGTCAAATATGACAATCGTTCAAATAGAGCTTCAGAACTGTTTTCCCCACAATGGGGACCAAAGCTCTTAGATAACGTACACACACACACACACTCACACACACACACACATACATACACAAATCTGACATATACACTTTTGCCAATAAACATATGTTCCTATGATCTGAACTATAGTCAAAGCAAAGGATAATTTCTGCTTGCTAGTCTTAAAAACAAGACATACTTTCAAATAAATTAGGTCCATTGACTGAATTTTCCAGGGACAAAAAAAGAGTTGCAAAGACAATGGATAATACTGCAACTGCCAAATCAGCCATGCTGGTTGCACCTAGGTCGGTTAATTGTCATCTGATAATATCATTAAATTACGTCTAACACAACCTAATTTGGAGGAACTTGCTGATCTAGCTCCATGGAGTTAATTGAACATGTTTTTTGAGTGTATGGGGCAGCATGTTGAAGCAAAGGAGGACCTGGACTTCTGGGGAGGGGATTTTTTCTTTTAACCCCACAGTTTTAGCTAAGGGTAATCCCTTAAATCCCCCTGAAAACCCTGAAAAGGTCACGGATGCTGTTATCACTTCAAGGCTGGACCACTGTTATTCATTGTAGTTGTCGTTGAAATGGGCCAATCTCTTATATCCGGGTTTGCGTTGTTTAAAACTATAGCTATTGGAAGTCAGAAGTGTGATCATCTCCTGGCATCAACAAATTGTATAGGTTTAATTAAAAAGTTTAATTACAAAGTTACACTTGAATGGAGTAGGTACTTAGGGGCCTACATTTCATTGTTTATTTTTCAATATTTTTATGTATTGGCCTCAACATGCCAAAGTTATGAGGAAATCTGTAGCTTTTCATACAATGTCCCTAACCTGTCTATTTTAAATGTTTCTTAATATTTTCTTTCTGTTATTCTATGCCTTTCAAAAGAAATGTCTAAACCTTTTATTGGCCTCCTTTCAACCATGCAGCTTTAGCTTTCCTGGTAAAAAACTGACAAAATTTGTTTTACAGAGGCAATACAGACAAATCAATACATCTCAGAATGGCTAGATGCACATCACCACGACGCAGAGTAAAAACATTATGTTAAAGAGGAACTAGGACCACATCCTTCGGTCACAAAGCAACTAGAGCCACAACATAATATTATGGGGTCACTGGAGCCACATCATTAGGTCATAGAATTACTAGAGCCACAGCATTTGGTCGCAGAGGAACTACAGCCAAATCACTTGGTCATAAAGGAACTAGTGTCAAATTATTAGGTCACAAAGGAACTAGAGCCAAATCATTAGATCACAGAGTGACTAGAAACATGGCATTTTGTCACAGAGGAACTAGAGCCAAATCATAATGTCACACTGGCACTAGAGCCACATCATTACATTGCTGCCTCCTTTGACACTGCAATGTGTGTGCAGTATTTCTTGACATCTATTTGTCCACAAAATGGCAAAGATTCAAAGAGTTGGACAACAATAAAGATGACAACGGTCGGATGTTATTTTATCTATTATCTTTAAGTTTTCTCTATCTGAAATTATGCCTTTCAATAAAAAAATGTATACCCTCTTACTGGCTAACTGTCACTTAATCACTTATCACTTAACATTTGTCCTTATGGGTTAAGAATGGCTTGTTTGACTATTTATAAAGAATGAAGAATAAATTATCTCCCAATTCTGTATTTATATTTTTGCTGAGTATTACTTTTGGCTTAGAATATGAAGTGATGTTATTTTGTATTGAACTGACTTCTCAGAAGAACATACCGATTTAAGAGAGCCGTGCACTCAAAATGCTGAACTCCATCAGTTGTTTAACTTATTCAATCAGTGCCTATAAATTAAATGTATTATTATTATTATTATTATTATTATTATTATTTGGCAGATTTTTAAAGTTTAGCAGGTGTAACTGACAACATACACTTGTTGGGTCAACTAAATGTGTTGGACACAACTTTTTAATTTTGAATGAATTGCAAAAACAAAATAGCAAGTTGTCATACATTTGTTCAGGTATAGCAAGAAAATCACTGATAAATAAATCAAAACATAAATTAAAATTGATGTTTCTTGCTTTAGCTGGTTGTAATTATGCTACAATGGCTCAATATACTACTGGTTGCACAGAAGTCCGTTATTTTTCATCTTAATTTTATTAAATCATATGAAACAGAACTGAATTTGATGGAAACAGTTGACATATGGGAAGTAGTCAAATGATTTCCTGAGTGGTCAATTGCAGAGTCGCTGTCCAGGGTGCTTAACACTGCAGCCCGTCCCAGGACGAAACCAAAATTAACACCAAGTGACCAGACTGTGCGACAAATCTGACATGATCCAGACATCCGTGAATGTTGCAAACAGTCAGATCTCAGGTTGCACAGTGGGGACCTCGCGACACACTCTGCAGGAGCCGATAATGTAAATCTGGATCTGTGTATGAGCGTCCACGGACACACAAGGATGGAGATAAGCTGCCTGAGAAGAGACATACCCTCATCCATCAGGAATGCGCTACCACACATTAACACAAACGCATGGGGTGAGAGTTGACAAATTCAGAACCGCAGGAATACCAGCAAGACAAGAGACGTTTCCATTTTACCTGATCCAGATGCCAATGTGGAGGAAACCGCCGTTCCTACTCGCCTAAACGTTCCGCTCTTGCCTCTGGGAGTGTGTTGATCTCGTTTTTTTTAAGTGTCTGGTGATCCCAGTGTGTCTCATCTGCTGTCCTTGTGGACGCAGCGTGGAGATTCACCCACGTCAAGATTACCGGGGCGCACAATAACGCGTGGTGTGATGTGCTGCTTCCTCGCCGCTGTCTCCCTCCGTCTCCCTCACCTCTGAGTTTCTGTCTCTCACACTGCGTCAGGCTCCCCCCTCCCACCCTCCCTTGCTCTCTTTCACTATCGGTCTCTCTCTCTCACACAGTGGAGCAGACGTTGGTTAATTTGCTGGTAACCAGTTTCTCTCCTTCCTCTCATCCCCCCCGCCCCTCTCTCTATCTATACGTGCCTCACATCAGCCCCAATCCTCCTCTTCTCCTCTGAACTGAAGTGACCAGCAGCCAGCTGTTCTGGAGGAGGAGATGGTTTCAAGCCTCTTCACCCTAAAACAGACACTTATTTACATTAGATGGGTACCTATTTGGAGCGCTTGAAGAGGAGTGCAACTACACTGAGAAAGTTCCAAGTGACAATGGGTGAAATCCAGACTTTTATTTAAATCAGGAGAGACAGACAAAGAAGACCAAAGTTGATATGTGATCATTAGTCTGTCGGAAAATCTTTAGGGAGTCCATTCAGCGAGCTTGTTATTGAAGGATATCTGCCTAAAGTATCAGAAGCTATATCCCCCCATGAGTCTGGATACTGGTGGTGGTGGCTAATGAATCGGCTGAGACTTATGACTGATGAGGCCGATAGATCTGAAACGACTAGGCAGGGATGGGGTTGTGAAGGGCGCAAATACCAGCATCATGAAGTGTCTAGCTGGATGGTGAGAATCGTATTGGCAGCAAGATGATGATAGGCTAATAATGAAGGTGCTTCACCATTGTATTAGATAGATATGTACAGGGAATGAGCACAGCTACTTAAGGGCCTATGACTGGCATGATGAATAATTTGAACCAGCTCCAGTGACCATTATTAGAAGTTGACCTTTGACCTGACTTATAACCTCTGTATTTATCCATAGGTGGATATATAATGAAGCATCAGATAATTTTGATGGAAAAAAACAGATGACAATTTGTAATATGCATCGGTTCATTGGTCACAACAGCCAGGGGTTTGATTTGACCACTGAGGTCATGTCCTCTAATTTTATTTAAATCATAAAAATTCAAACAAAAATGTACCAACAAATATTCACCAAGATCCAAAACGAGATCTCAGAGGGATTGCTTTATTTCCTTCTACACGGAAATTAGCTATTTTCAACATTAAGGCGAGACTGAAGGCCTTCTCTCCTACTCCTCAAATTCAATTCTGGAGAAACGAATATATACAAATATAATGTCATTTATGTTTGACTCTGATCAAAAGAAGACATCTGCAAGGGGGCTTCCCACAATGCCCTGAGTTTCTCTCTCTTTCTCTACACATTCATATCTCATATGTTCCTTACTTGATTTCTTCACCAGAGGCTTCCATGTCATTGTTTCCCATGGATCATGATCGACCCTACTGCTGTGGACATAATTGACGGCCACTGATATAATTTACAATTGCGTGTACCTATGAACAGAGAACTCAAAATTCTGGCTCAGATTCAGTGAATTAATGCTTACTGCATTAATGTTTTTTTCCCTCCAGTCTCACTGCTAAAATCTTGATTACTCAGCTCTGCATTGACTTAACAGTTCCTAAAACTGTGAAAAGAAATGTAACAAGAAACAATTAAAGTTTGCAAAATGCGCTCAATCTGTAACCGGGCAATGTTTGAATACTAGATATTTCTCCTATTATTATTCATGTGGATGTGTAGCCGTGGCAACAGAGCATGTGCTTTACACCAAGGTATACTAACTACCAAAGTCCAGGTTCATCCAGCGAAACAATCCTGGTTCATGAAGTGAAACAATCCAGGTTCATACAGTAAAACATTTCAGTGTGTCATTGAACAACTGCAACCAGTAGTAGTGAGAGAGATGTATTTACAAATTGTATTAATTTATTATTTCTGCTTACATACATTTAATGTAAATTTATATTTATTCTGTGTTGTGTTCACGTTTTATTGATAATGGTACCCAGCTAGTCTGAATCTGAAAACATGAAAAAGCTGTCTTTTGAGATAATGTGCGGTTCTATCATTCAAGGCTAGCAGCAGTAGAGCATTAAATGTTGGTCTTGGTCTAGCTCAAATTGAATTATTCGGATTCTGTAGAGTGGGAAAATACTTTCTCCGAGTTATTTTGGAAACCTACCATAACCTAAACTTTTACAGATTTCTCTCACCACTGTCAACCCGAGCTTGCTCATGTCAGATCTGGGGGGTCTCTGCAAAATAAATAACAGAAACTGACCTCTCCTTCATACAAATCTTTTTTCAAAGATGTAGCCCTTTTCAATTTTGAAATTTCAGCACGAATAAAAAAATTTTGGTAGTAAAAAAGCCCTTATAAAGACAAGCAATACATTGCAATGCCATCAGTGTCTAATTTATCAAACAGCAAATGTACAGTTTATAACTTTCTAACACTTACATGCTACATTACAATTAATTACCATCACAATATTTATTTAAAAAATCCATCCATGTAATATGAGATAAGTATTGTATTGCAGCATTGTATTTACATTTAATAGAGAAAGAGAAAGAATTTGTTGCCTTTTTCTTTTTACTTTTTCCTCTGCTGAATTAATTTTAAATGTAATGTTCTTTCAGCTAGTATGAGAAAAACAGGGTATCAGAGCTATGCCAAATTGAAGATATTGTGACAAAAGTAAGTCTTGAAGCCAATTATCCTCAAGTACAAGGAGACAAAGGCAATGGAAGTGATGACAACAGTACACAGATATGTTATGAAAAGCTCTTTAGTACTTTTGTAAAAATGCAGTGTGGAACCAAAACTAACCTGATTAAAAATATACAATCTGACAAGAAAAAAAAACTTTGGTTTGGACTTTCAAGTGTGTAAACACAAGCAGGAGATATCATCTTCTTCAGTCGTAATCATATCTTGATATCCATTTGTATCACTATTTGTATTGTCATGTTGTCTTCGCTTTTCAGCGGGGGAGCCACAATCAATTTTATGATGTTTCCAAAATACATACAACTGAGATCTCACTACTTTCTTAAGCATTAAAGGAAAGACAATCCTTAGCTGAGGACTCTTCCACTGGGATAAACCCCACTGATAGAATTTAAGGTGAACATGTTGGCAATAACCATACAATGTACAATTATCTCTCTGTTAGTAGTTTTTATCATTAGTGGCATCCAGAAAAGCTATTTTAATTGACTCCACACACTTATTGTTTTACAGAGAACAATAAAGGTATATAATCCAAAGTAATTCCATGAACCTTCTCCACAGCTGCTGTATTTGAGTTTCTTCTAATGCAAACTCAACATTTCCTGCTGCTGCTGCTTAACATTAAGAATGTTGAACTGGTAAGACACAGATGTGGCTGTGGCAGTCCAAGGAAACAAAATGAATTTGTCACCTAGTTTATTGCCCACGACCATCGTTCTTGAAGAAACATATCCAGGATGTACAAGATTGTTTTCATTATTACTTAAGAGTAGTTTTTTTCATTGAATCCCTGAAAACTTGCATCAACTAAAGAAACAAGTTCAGGTATGTCACCACCTGAAGAGCTTCACATGACAACTAAGAATCTCTCAATGTGCTTATGGGAATCTTCACCCACATGTTCATAGCATGGACCAGATCACAATTGCTCATGATTTGATGGATGAAGACCAATTTGGATCTCCCTTCTGATATTGTTCTGTACTTGCAACGGTCAGTAGTTACCGTTTATACAAGTCTATATGGACAACGTAACAACACTGACCACAACTGTCCCCTGCATCAAAAAAATTCTTAAAAAAATACATCAAAACCTCACATCGGTAAGGATGAAAATCAAGCCCAACAAGTAGAGAAGCATCTGACCGACAAAATATTTAATATTGACAAATAATAACACAGTTCAAACTGTGTCAAAAATGCCAGTGAAACACTATATGGGAACGTCCAATTGGAAGTATTACTTTCAAGCCTCCTTGAAGAAATAAATGCAAGAAAGCGAGGCAGGTAATGACTGAATCTAAAGATACTGTCATTAAAACAGTGGCCTCTCAGGTGGCAAAATGGAGGAAGTGGACTCCATCTGAAACCATGTAGAGTGAAAGTCAGCTCTTCAATTCAAGGATGTAGTTTGCCAGGTCAAACATGGTAGAGCTGGGCTCAAATTAGTACCAAAAACTCTTTAGTGGCACAAAGCAACTTAAAGGCAGTAGAAAAAGCTTGTGGTAGAAGATATCAGACAGGAAGAGGCAGAGCAACAGTCCAAAGACGTCTCAATGGCCAAGCAGGGACTATGGACCAACTGGGACAGCCTGGAAAAGAGAAAACTCAGCTGGCGTGACATATGGGGGATGGAGGGACCTCGACTAAGTTTTTTCATCAGGGCTATTTTCTCTCCTTCCCTTCCTTCTCACACTTCGCTGAGGGAGTAGGGGTAGGCATAGTTGCAGCCCGGTCCGGCGAGGGAAGGTTCTAGCCCGACCAAAGGCTCCCTTCCATAGGTCTGCCGCCCTGACCACATTCTTCTTTCTCATTCTCTCAGTTCCCCCTCCATCTCCCTATTCTTCTTTCTCTTTCTTCTTCTCTCTTTTGCTCTCAGGTACTCTTTATCTATTTTCTTTTCTCTCCCTCCTTACTGTCCTCTTCCAACTCTCCTTCTTTTTTTCCATCCCCTCATCATATTCTTTTTCTCTCTCACTTTTTTCTCTCACCTTCACACTATCTCTTGCTTTTCTCTCTCTTTCTCTCTCGATGCTCCTTCCTACACTCACCCTCTATGTCTCCTTTCTCACCTCAAAGCTATATTTCCCTCACTCTCATTCTATTTTCCCTTCTCTCTCACCCATTTTCCTTCTGTCTCTATTTATCCCATTTTCTTTCTCTCTCTCACTCTCTCACAGATTTTCTTTGTCTTTCTCTCTCTTTCTTTCTCTCTCTCTCTCTCTGTCTATGTCACTCTCTCTCTCTACCTATTCTCCTTGTGATCTCTTGCACTCCCTCCCTTCCTTCTCTCACTCTGGTGGGAGGAGTTGTCAATTAGAGTGGCTAACCCCATCACTTCTTCCATTTTTCCATGGGTAATGAAAAAGAGAAAAATAACATAATAATAACTGTTTATAGAACTAGAGCAGAAAACAATTTCATGGATAATAGTTAAAGGCTTTTCAGGAGTTTATCAAACCGGTTAAAAGCCCATTTCGGAGATAACATAAATGGTATTAAAATAGTAATAGCAGTTTAATCAAAAGTATAGTTATAACGCAGTAATTATAATTTAATACATGTATAGCACAGAAATGTCTCATTAGGATAAAGAATTAACCTAATTGGCTATTTAATACACTACGGGACTAGATCACGGTGGAGGGCTGCCTCAGAGGTTGGGCTGAAACACCCGCGGTGATCCTGACGTATAAGACTGACAGTGTATCTGGAAATTTGTAATATTTAAACCACTTAATCCAAACTGGATCAGGTGTTTTGAAACAAAAGGGAGGTCAAACTAAATAGGAACAAGGTAAACCTAACCATAGCAAACCTAGATTAAGGGTGGTGTGGAGGAAAACAAGTGGCCTTTTGCTCTCCAATTTCACCTGCCCAGTTGTTGGACGTCGAATGTCAAACAAAAATGAAGAGGGTTCCCACCTGATAACCCCAAAGACGTTCCTACTTGAAATTTTCACAATTCCAATCAGACTGCAAACATCAAAGGTGTCAACTTCCACAGATTGAAACATCAAATCCTATTAGCACTTCTATTATTATCATGTTATTACAATATTAATATTCTCATAACCCAATTTTTTAATCGAACTATTGCAATGATACAACCATTTTATTGTTAGTATTTTACCAAAGTTATTACTTTAGTAATTACATGGCATTAAATATGTTTTAACTCTTTATTACCAAATTTTTACCCAGCTATTACCATCTCATTACCGGGCTGAGATGTATTGCTACCGGGATGTCAGCCTCATCTGTCTCCTTTCTAAGCTGCATGTGTATATTAGTATACACAGAACAGGGATCCCTCCTGTGATAAAATGACAATTTCAATACTACACACTTAACCAACACTGTCGTGGCCATCATCAAGGGTATATCCCTGAAAATGTATCAATCCCCTGCATTATACAAGCATCATTATCCAAGAATCCCCCTAATACTTAAATTAAATGTGAAGCTATATGCACTTTGTTTTTCACAAAAAAAAAGCTCTCCTAAGTGAGTTAAATAGGAACTATTACTGTAAAATATGATAAATACAAGATAGATCTCCTTGAGTTGATTCAAATGCACCACATTTGGACTAAATCGGACCAACAATTTAGAAATTCTATCCCAAAAACTTCCCCTTTAGTCGAATATATACAACCCACCTTTCCCAAAATTAATCCAATTCTTCTTCGCACATGGGGGTAAAAAATATTATCCATGAAATAGTTTATGAGTTATCGCGTTAACAAGAAGGATCAGAAGAAGCGGCAAAATTAATGTTTGAGTTCCATAGCACTATATGGCCTCCCATTATATTCCATAATATCTCTAACTTATCGGGAATAGAACTAAAGTTATGTTTTGTTCTCTGGTCCATCCAAATCCAGAGCAAGTTGAAAAAAAAACAAATGAATTATTGAAAATTAGACAAACCTTTCCCCTGGCCAGAAACTGCCCAATAATAATTCAAAAATATCAAACCTCTTTCAAACCACCGTTGAATTTCAGTCAGGAGAGACGGTGATGATACTGTAAACGTTTACTCAAACAGATGATCTTTGATAATAAGTCCATCAGAAAGTCTTTGGCACTTTGACTCTTCAGGAAGACTGTGGAGTATCTCCCATTGAGCTGCACTATGCATATCCAGCCTTTGGAGTCTGGATACTGGTGGCATTGGCCGATGACTCCGCTGAGACTGATGAAGGATGAGGTTGATGCGTCTGCGAGGACTGGTTGGAGATGGGGAGGTGGAAACGGGCAGCATGAAAGAACCAACAAAAATGAAGGAAGTAATATTTTCTAAAATTGCATCAAAATGGTAGACGATGAAGGTGTGTCACCATGATATTGTAAATTATGCCGGCTGATATCATTTGTTGTCCATATGAAAGATATTCTTAAAAAATCAGTCTACTTGCTACTGCTGTCAAACCACATGCCAGTATCTGATTATTAAATTTGACCCACCACTGATTTTGATCACCATTTCAGTGAACTGGTTCAATCCTGCTGCTTTTAAATGAGAAATATTGCATAAATCAAATCATTACTTTCCGTATCTGAACTTTAAGACTTAAAAGACCCTTCTTGACTTAAGTAATCTACTTTTACCTGCCTGAGTCAAAGCACCCTGGCATGACTGCAGCTGGGCCAGTACTTGGCAGATAGACTATCTGGAAATATCACATCGTGCCTATTTTAGCCTCCCAGCATTAGCTGCGTGTCAACTACCGGATTGATTTTAAGATTATTTTAATCACTAACAAGGCTCTTCATGGCCTGCCTCCCCTTTATATGTCTGAGCAATTGACCTCCTACACCACTGACCAGCCCCTCAGGGTATCCAAGCAGCTCAAACTCTCTGTGCTATGAACCAAACTCAAGACAAAAGGCGACACTTTTTTGCTGCCCTTGCATCTAAATAGGGAACAACCTCTGCCCTCCCATTAGATCAGTCGAGGCTGTTGGCTGTTGAATACTAATCTTAAAAACTAATATGCACGATACTGGATTTTTTATAATTTAACTAATTTGGATAGTGTTGGTTGTTTTTGTGTTTTTATGAAGCACTGTGTTTGTGCATTTTTTTTGTTTTGTGATTTCTTGTTTTCTTCTTTTAAAGGAAGCACTTTGTCTTCTGACTTCAGGTGAAACACTTTCTGTCTTTTTGGAAAAGCACTACATAAGTTAAGTTTTAAGACAGCAAGTGTAATGCTATTTTATTGAATATTAGAAAAATTTGAAAAAGTGTTTTATATCTCAAAGGGAGCAGAGCCTCTTCCATGGATGTGGCTATGCTACGCTGCCATATTTGTACATTAGCCAAAGAGAAAACTTAACAATGGCACTAGAGAGGAAAAAGATCATTTTGTGTTTAATAAATGGAGGATCATACTTACTATTGAGAAAAAGGACAATATTTTTTGTCAAAGGAAGCGTGAAGATTCGACCTGTGAAACCGATGAGAGATAAACTGTTGAGGCTGGCACAGTGCTCCAAGGGGATTCAACTTGGGTGGTGACAGACAATAGCATAGTACGGATCCCCCTGGTCGCATTTCTTCCATGGTTGCGTGACGCGCCTGGCTCTGGGTCAGCTTGAAAAGTTTTGGGTAAAGGTAGCTTGCAGGTCTTTATAGAATCTCCAACCCTATCTGGACTTCACACTTTTCCATCGACCAAGTGCTCAAGCCGCCATCTCTTCTCCATTGGGAAATGATGGACAGGGCCAATTTGAATTCTCTGGCAACCTCATCACTTGACATGCTATTTGATGGCATCTTTTTCTCACTAGAGGGCAACCGTGGATTTTTGGCCAGGGACAGGTGTGCTGGTGGGAACTTCACCATTAGAAGCTGCTAGATTTTACACACTGCACCTTTAACTTCTAGGCTCACTAGTTTGTTTCTAGCTAAGTAGGTATTACTATCTGTACTAAATATCAATGATTAATGTCTGTATTGGATTTTTTCTTTGAATGTTTTATTGTTCAAATAGGTTTTGGGATTTAATCTGCCTCAACCAGCAGCCGCATATTAGGGAGCAAGTGCAACTTACTAGGTTACCTTGGTTATAGTTAGGTAGGTATCATTAGCTGAACCAAACACTGATGATATTGTCAGTCTTTTAAACTGGAGGAAATGTATACTCATTTGAGTGTCTAAGTGAAAGTTTTGCAACTGATCCTGCCTCTGCTACAATCCATCAATTATACCAAAGTATACATGGCTTATACTGACAAGTATACGGAAAGGTATTGCTACAGTACGACTGTTGCTTATTGGGCAGAAAGTTCGACCCCCAGCTGAAAGATCGGCATGTCGGCAGTTCAAGCCCAGAAGTCCCCATAATATCGTTAGCAAGGCCCTGAACCCAAATATCCTGACACAGACTTACTATGATTTACAAAGGATTCAATATTATCAAATATTCAGTTCAACCTTAAACTTGATGTAAACTAGTTGTCTATTCATAGTTTGATCTCTTACATTTAAAGTATAATTAGAAGTATTATTTTCTGTAATCTAATAGCAAGCCAATTTCCTCATAAGAAGTTTTATAAAAGTACACTAACAAGTAAATCTAGTAATGTGTATGCGTAATAGTGTATCAATATTAGCATACTTACAGCCTAAAGTGAACTTGGAAACTGTACTTAAACTTTACTTTTTTAAGTATACTTTAAATGTACTATACTAATAATATTTTTTTAGGGTGTGAACATTCACACCTGTGACTTGTGGATGGTTGTTTTTTCTATCGATGTGTTGGCCCTGTGCTGAACTGTACACCTGTCCAGTATTTGCCCCATCTCTCACCAGTGTCACCTGGGAAAAGCTCCAGTTCCTGCAATGAATTAGTGGTCATTGGAAATGGTTGGATAGATAGATACTCAGGTAATTATTCTAAGCATATGGAATGATTATGGAAAGAGAACCTCAACTGATAGCCAAAGCTTCATCTTAAACAGTTTTGTCTTGTAGAAAACCGGACTGACTCATAGCCGGTTAGCCTATATTTTAGTGAGACTTCAGTGCTGTAATGGGTTAGGGCGGAACTGAACAAATTCATACAACAACACAATCAAACCAACCAATGAAGGAGCAGGTGAACTAGCAGGTTGCATGCTCTAAAGGGTGAAATGGCTGCTTATATAGATGGAGTCTGGGAATTTTGAACAGAGATATTATGGCTGTTTATGGTCAAACATAAAGGAGTCTAACAGAGGTAGAACTAGTGAGTTAAATTCCTCTTTGTGAGTCAGAAGACAATGATAATGACCCCATATATGTCTGTTACAAGATTTTGAATAGGAATTATTTACATCTTTTGTTCAGAGAAATGGTTGAGATTATTGTTAAGGCTTTATTGACTACATTAAAATACCAAGGCCAGACAAAACTCCTTCAAATCTTCAAATGACATCACAAATATACTCTGTCTCCTCCTCAACACTACAACTATGACCCAGCCACACCAGTACTGCAGCCACCACCACCCCTTTCTGCACACCAAACAATAGAGTTAACCAGAAATTGTAGAGATAAGACTGAAGTAGATAGCTTCAATTAAGACAATAGGACCTTTGAAAGGATGAGCGTGTTTAGTCTAGTGGATGACGTAATAATAAGGCCTACACTGTCTCATCCCTGAGAGAAAGGATATGACTTTCTCTTTCTTCTCTATGACTTTCCAAAAAATGTCTGCAATGTACAAGCAATGCCCCTGATTGAACAAATCAAATAATTCCATGTTCACGATAGATCTCCTTGGGTCGGGCTTCGAATCCCAGTCAAAAGGGGGCATGGCAGAAATTCAGTGTGGACCCTTTTGCAATGTCCTTAGTGATACCAGCCTACCCAGCCACATCTATTGCCGGTCCCAAGCTCGGATAAAAGGGAGGGTTGTGTCAGAAAGGACAGCCGACGTAAAAACCTATGCCAGATCAATATGCTTAATGAGACAAGCCGCTGTGGCGACCACAAATATCACGTTAACATCACCAATGTGCCGACGTGGCAGACTCAGCAGAAGCAATAATGATTCCATAATAGACTCCCAGACTTTCTGCCAATTTAATAAGTCTATTTTGCAAAAGCAGATATGTGCATCCCAGGTTTTCAATCAGACTGCAGTTGGATTTATTTGATTAAGTTAAAACTAAAACTTAAACTAAAGAAAATACAGGTTAACTATAGAATTGAATTTGTTTTTTGTCAAAAATAGATAATTCAACTTTCTTTATTTAATACTTCACAAACAGGAGGGATATGAAAGAAAGGAAAATATGAGAAAAAAAATGACCCAATAGTGTCATGGAATAGTCTTCGTGACTTTCACTTACTCATTTCTGTTGTGAAATAACATTTATTCCTGTAACGGTTGTCCTTTTTCCTGAATATATCTGAAATAAAGAGAATGAAATTACTTCTTCTTTTTTTTTTGCTGTACCAGTACCTATCAATAGTGATGATATATGTTCTGGAAGAACCCACTAATCTGACCCATAATGCTTCTTAAGAGCTTGAGTTACCCCTCGTCAGGTTTGATAAAAGTGAGGTATCAGTGCTAGAGGACAGCCATACTGAGGTCCTAATTATATATGTGGCCAATAAACGCTAAAGACATTTATGTAGACCTAATCCTTGTTCCAGTATTCACTGCCTTTTGTTGATCACAGATAATGCTGGATGCTACTTAATGCCTTAATTATGAATCTGATGTCTGTTAGATAGTGTCCCTGAGGGAAGAACAGTCTCTGTCCTCTTGAAGAAAGATTAATGATTTTTTAAAGCCACCAAGTTGTTGCACACCAAATATTACATAGAATGACATTGTTTTCCAATTTTACATGTCCACCAAATGACCCCAGTTGAAAAAGACACACCTTAAACGCTCACCCCATAGAGCTGTTTGTTTTCATTATGGTTATCTCTTATGAATATCACGTAGTCAATTTCTCATGATAAATGATCTCACTATCTTTACGAACTGGCCCCTCATTAAGATAAACAACCATATTCATCTGTAATCAGGACAAGTTTTTCTCAAGAAAGTAGTAATTTACAGATAATTAAACATTTATTGAAAGCACAATTATGATAAACAGAGATCGGGGAGCACAAACTTCTACCAAGTGGGTCATTGCACCTAAAACCAACAGTTCATTGGTAGTTCAATTCTCATGATGTGACTCATTCAAAGAACACAGTTTTTCATTGATCATTTTCAAACTTTATACCAAAATAGTGTGAGGAGGAACTGTATTGACTTTCTGTTAGAAAGGTCGGTTATATATATCTGTCACTCTGGGGAGCTTTCTCTCCAAAGGTTTTCTGGACAAAATTTCTCAACAGTTTTTCCGATTTAGTACAAATTTGGTGCATATGAATCAATTTCAATCATATGAGTTTTATCATGTTTAAATTATGTTTTACTTCAATAGTTCATATTTTACTCACTATGGGGAGCTTCTTACAAAAATAACCCAACATTTTATAGAATGTAACTTCCTATCTTTTTGTCTGATTTTGTCCAAATTTTGTGATTAATTCACTTGAATAGATCACATTTAATGTATTTGGATAATAAATAATTCATTTAAAAAAGTTGGACTTTTTAGAGAGAAAGCTTGTCATCTAAAGCTTTGAATTGGCTTATCCACTAGAGCCCTAAAAAACCACATGTGGTACACATCCTCTGCAGTAGTACACAAACCTGGAGAGGACGTGTAACATTTATGTTGGTTTATGTATTTGTCCTCATTAGGTTCATTTTTAGATTTTGTTTGTTATCACTCATTCACATTATGGTAGTCTGTATTTCCTTATGCAGAAAGTTATGTTCCACAGTCTTGCTATTCTCTGATAAGACAGGGAGAGAAACCAAGGTTGAAGATCTGTTGTGCTGTGCTGTAGATGTTCATTCATTCATTATCTACTTCTTATCCTGCTCAGGGTCACGGGGGGGCTGGAGCCTATCCCAGCTAACATCGGGCGAGAGGCGGGGTACAACCTGGACAAGTCGCCAGTTCATCGCAGGGGAGACACATAGAGATATACAAGCACACACACACACACACGCTTACTCCAATTTTAGTGTCACCAATTCACCTATATCACATGTTTTTGGACTATGGGAGGAAGCCGGACTTCCCTGAGAGATCGCAAGCAGACACAGGGAGAACATGCAAACTCCGCACAGAAAAGCTGGCAGACGTGGATACGAACCCGGTACCTTCTTGCTGTGAGGCAGCAGCGCTAACCACTGCGCTATGTAAAGTATATTTTCATGTTTTAATTTCATACCGCCTTCTCCTTCCCCGGAAGGGGAAGGAGGAGGCGTGGGTAGAACAGAGGGATCGTGTTGAGGTCAGTGGGGTGAGTAGTTCTTTTAGGTAGGGGTTGCATTGCCATGGATGCACTGGTGAGTCAGGAGAGAGATCTTATATTCAATCCTGGTGGAGATGGGAAGCCGATGAAGGAAATGAAGAACGGGGGTGATGTGTTCGTGTTTACATACTCTCATTGAAGACTTTTATCAGGGATCCCGATGAGAAGTGCGTTACAGTAATCCAATCTGCAGGAGACAAACGCGTGTACCAGTTTTTCAGCATCACTTAAGGTGAGTGAAGAACGGAGTTTGGAAATATTCCTGACATGGTCTAAGGAGATCTTCCAGATGTGTTTGATGTGGGATTCAGAAGTGAGTTGAGGGTCAAATCTTGCGCCGAGGTAGGTGACTGATGAAGAGATGGGAATGTCGTGACCAGAGATGGTAATATTGGTTATGGAGGAAGACTGGGTCTGATGTAGGGTGCCAACTGGTGAAACCAGACTGAAGGGTTTCAAAGAGATATTTGGATTTGAGGTGGGCCTGGAGGTGGGCAGCAGCTACTTTTTTCAGTATTTTGGAGAGGAATGGGATTTTGGAAATGGGCCTGTAATTTGCAAAAACTTCTGGATCCAGAGTGGGTTTTTTGAGGAGTTGTCTGATTTTGGCGGCTTTTAGGGCAGATGGAACAAAGCCAGCCTGAAGGGATTGATTTATAACATTAGTGATCAGGGCACTGATAGAAGAGATGTTAGTTTTCACTAGGGCTCTAGGAAAGGGTGGAGGGTTTCATCGTCCTGATGATATTCTCAACCTCTTGCTGTGAGATTTCTGGGACGCATTTTAGAGGCTGGGAGATCTCAAACTGTGAGTAAGCAGACTGGATAGGTAGAATGGAGGAACCAAAAAGGACAGAACGGATTGAGTCAATTTTGATTTGAAGGAAATCATGAAATTATTACGGTGCTTTTTGTAAGTGGGGGAGTTTGGGGTTTTAGAAGATGATTGATAGTGGAAAATAGCTACTTAGAATTTCCAGGACCTGTCTTGATAATTATCGAGTAGGACAGTGACAGTGCATCTCTACGGGACTTTGAGTAGGCCTTTAGGTGTTCCCGAAAGGGTAGCTTGTGGACAGTGAGACCTGAAGCCTTGTAAAGCCGCTCAAGTGGCAAGAAAATGAAGCCCAGCTGCCTTCATTTTCCGTAGCTCGCTGGTGAACCAGGGGGCTGAGCGGGAGAAGGTGACTGTTCTAGTTTTGGGTGAGCACAGGTCATATGAACTTTGCTCATCAGCATTGTTTTAATTAGTTATGTCCTTTATTGATCACATATAGCAATACACAGTACAACATAGTGAAATTATTTCTCTATGGCCCATACCTTAGGGAGCAGTGGGCAGCCCCTTTGAAGCACACGGGGAGCTAGTGTTTCAGGGCATTCAAGGAGCCTACAACAAGTACACCCTGCTGGGACTCGAAACAACTACCTTCCGATCTGCCGATTGAGGGACAACCTCTCTACCAACTGAGCTACAGACCTGTGCACAACGCTTGATTTCAAAGGTTACCCTGTCAAGACTTGTATCCTTTAAACCATATTTGACAGTATCAACGGTATAAATGCAACATTTAATTTACTCTACATCCTGTAGTTTGTACAAATTAAAAAAATAATAATTTAACTCGTAGGTCACCATTGCTGTTTATGTTCCAATGCATCAATTAGTTGCAATGTCCGTCTTCCTAAACGCCTATCCTAATTCAAGAGTTAAAAATGTCATCTGGACAGCCGGAACACAACATTAACGAGGTAAACTTGGGAAACTTTAATCCACCTGAGCAAACACAAGAAAATGAGAGACTTGATGAAGCGACAGTGGGACACAATCGCTGGTGTCTGTGCAGGAATTGTGTTGCTATGGCAACGATGAAGGAGTGTTTTCTGTAGAGAGCTCCGCTTTTTGTCCGCAGCTGTTCAAGATAAGCACATATATCATCAACAACATCGTTGTATGACATCCTCTATGGTCAGAGTCGTGTATGATAGTCCGCTTTCAGAATCTGCATCCGTGTCTCCTGTCTTTGCCGCTCCGTACAGCAGCTGTCACTCGCTTCTCAGTGGCATTTAGTCTTCTTGTGTGGAAATAGGCACAGAATCTTGTTTTAGCCCTCGTTCATAACCACCATGACCCGTAAGCTCTTTTAACAGATTTGGTCAGCAAATGCATCAGGAGAGAAGTGATGCAAACACAGACGCAGGTCTCTGAGAAAGCTCTGAAGACTTGCATCGTTTCCTGTATTGCCCCTTTGACTGGAAAGTACATCCAAAAGCAGCACAATCCAGCATTAAATTGATTTTTCTCTCACCAATACTACGATAAAACACACTTAATACAGCCCGACATCAACCATTCTATGTCATCAACGCATAATGCAATGCACCCTTAAAGTAATGCCGACCTGTGTATGTCAAATAAGTCTTAACCTTTGAGGATTTATAAAGTAATGACAGTATTTTATTTGTTTGAAGACCGTGTATCATTATGAAATTTTTAGTCAGGGGTGCCTTTAATAAAACACTGGGCACTAACCAACTGTGCAAAATGGAGAATCCTCCTGCTCCTATCTCACAAAATAACTCTGTGGAAATTAGCTTTGTGCTATTTATATCAAATTTAATGCAGTAGTTATAAAAGAATTTCTGAGCAAATCTATTGATTTCATGTTGTTTCATGATGTTACTATAACATAATGATGTTAAAGCTTTATTTATCTTTAAAAAAATAAATATTGGTATTTTTGTGTTTAATCAGAGAATATTCACACACGGTTAATAGTTTCAATGTTACTGACAATGAAAATAAATGATTTTAGGTATTACATGTCCATATACACAGGTAATGCAAATACACCTCATACTTGTAGATCTATTTAAGGCTTATAATAACCAATGGGCAGAACCGGGAAAGCCACCCTCATCTATCCAAGACTTAGCACTCAAAGACCCATCAACCTCATAATTCATCAGTCTCAGCAGTGTCATCAGCAACCACCAACAGTACGTGTAGGGTAGTAGAACTCAAGGGGGGATTATACCAACTGTTGCTCAGGGCCGAGACCCTTCAGTCACAGTCTCCCCGAACAGTCTCAATGCCAACGGCTTTTTAATGGACTAATTATCATCTTTTTTAATAAACATTTACATTTTGTTCATTCTCCAAATCTCTTGGTTGAAATAAAAAAACATTAAAAAAAAAAAAAAGTTGACCTACATCTGAGTTTAACAAAGAACAAAAGTGAAGGTAATTAAAATCTTAAAAATGGAAAATGACTTTTAACCAATCCAATTCAATCAAATGATTACAATGAGTGTATGTTTAAGAGAGGTGTTGTTACTGTTTGTCATGTGTGTCTGGGTCTGCAGCCCCAGGGGAGCAAAGTCTCCTTTGATGAGGGAGGAAAGGCCGACATTGGCATCCAAGATTAGCCGAGGCGAGAGAAAACATAAAAGCTGGAGCTGCAATTATGCTTAACCCTCACACTTTCAGGAGAGATTCAGTGATGTAACATCCCCTTTTCTCCATGAGGCTGATAAAACACCAGCAACTCGCTCTATCTACCCTCTGTTAATAAAACACCGATATGTAAACATTCACATGAGAATGAAAAAGTCACAGAATGAAGGAAAGAAACACTTAATCTTGTGAAAGCAGCATTTATAAACACTATTCCTCTAATTATGCCCTGTCCTTCATAGGAAATGTTTGGACATCTCACCACTTCCATCATGCTGTTCATATTCACACATATATGTATGTGCATACACCTATTTAGGCACATATGCACTCATTTATTGCAATACTGTAATAACACTAATGACATCCCATGGGTGTGTCAAAGTATAGAGGATGGACAGAGACAGGAGAGAGTGGGAGAATAAGAGTCTTTGTGATCAGTATGCTCTCATCTCAGTTGGCAGGAGCACCATTTGTGAGTCTGTAAGATGTTTAAATAGAGACAGCAACTGACATGTACGCTCACGCACACTCTCCAAAACACCCAGACTTACACACGGACGAGAGTGTGCGCTGACTAGATGACAGAGACTGGGGGAATGGAGAAGAAAAAAGGATTTAAGCGACACTGGCAGGCTCTCATACTGTTTTTAGGTCAATGACAAGAAGCCTATTCAGACAGGCACACTAGTGAAGAGTGCACAGACGTGAATACTGCTCAAACATACACACATAAGACATGCACACACAAAAACTACTTGACGGCATTTACTGTCTGCTCTCCACAAAGAATCTCTGAAATAGTGCTAGAAAGGTTTGACAGACATCACGTTCTCCACAGCCCTTTTTTTTCTCTCATTGTTCTCTCACAGGTTCTTCTCACCTCCTTGTCTCTGCGTCCAACTCTTCACTCTATGTAACATGAAAAGTTTGCTCATGCTGTTGTCTACATGGACCAATGATGTGTGCTTCTGACCCAACATCTTGGCCAGGGTTCAGAGGGACAGCGTGTGTGTCTGTGTGAGTGAAGTGGGAGGAAGCAGGAGTGGGCTTTCAGATCAAAGGGGGTTGAAAACAGCCTGTCATCCCACTAGGAAGCATCAACTCTCATACATATTCACTAGAGGGTACATTTGTGTGTGCAAGTGTGTGTTCATGTCTGTTTGCATGTGTGCTCTAAAGAAGCCCGCTGATTTATTTCACTTCACAAATGACTTGTAAAAGAAGTTCCTCTTTTTTATAATGAATCCAACCACAACTAATCAAGTCTGGATAATACTATTCATGCATTCCCTTTAATTCTTCAATATCTGCAGGGACAGGGACCGCAAAAATACGGATGTGTGTTAGCTTTAGACATTACGCAAATATACTCTGCATATAAAAATATAAGTAATAAAGGTAAAGAAACTTTAATTAAATGTTTATCTATATTTTTAAACTTCTGCAGCCACACAGCGACAGAGGTTGGTAACTCCATCCACTACCTTTCATTTTCTAAAACCCCAATAACACAGTATGTTCATCCCCTGTAATTTGTTAAGTAAAATATCCACTGCAAATTACCTCTCATATATCTCTTAACAAACCACCAACGCTGAGGTAGGTATTGAACTCACAGGGGGGTTGGCTAGCCGGGGTGTGCGCCGGAGCCGAGGGAAAGGGCTTTATCTTGCTGCGTACTGTGCTGGGCCTTCCAGGGGGTGGGCTCAAACCGAGCCTGCCCCAGACACACCCATAAGCACTGACATGGCTGCGACAGAGGGTTCTGCGTAGTGCCTTCACATCATATCCCGGAAGATAATGTTGGAAAATTCTAGTAAAATACAGACAACACTTATCCCTCGTGAATGCACCGCCCGAAACACAGATATGCCGGAGTAATTTCTAAATTGCACGAAGCCCTCATGGTAATACTAGCCTTGCGCGAGGCGCAATTCACATCATATATGCTACATATTCGTAATATGTATGCTCAAATGTATTCTTTGTCATAAGGTGCCAACTTTCCATGAATTGAATTTTGTGCATGCTCTGCTAGTAGATAGTATGGAGCCATGCAGTCATTCACTCTGCAGTCATTCATTCAAGGAGATGTCTGGCTACTGCTCGATAAAGTCAGCAGTCTTCTGCGATGAGGTCTTCTGATTGCGGAGCGTCTTCCATGAAACGCATGTATTGCATTTATATCTTTTGAATGTATTATATTATTTTATACTCGTTATCTGATCATACGTCTTAGGCACGATCCACTGAAGTCTGTTAATATGCATTCCAGATCATGAAAAGCAAGATTGTTGCTTTTTTTACTTGCCTACAGTCTGACTAATAATTGAATTGCATGTCCAAGTAAATTACTTTTTTTTTTTTTTTTTACAATATATAGTCTGTTTGAGTTATGGCTTTGTGAATGCAAAAAGCTGAAAAATGAAATAATGTATCATTCTGACAGCCGGTGCAGACCAAGGAAGCGGACTATAGGGTGTGAACACAACCTTAGTGACTGATTGACTCCCCTGTAGTCCAGTATTTGTGTTACCATCAGCTCCAGGGAATGCTTAGGCAGTTTCCTGGTGGGTCCAAAGAGTAAAAAAAAACTATGAAGTGTGGACATTTTGGCTCAATAATAAGGCTCGCAACAATTTGATTTTCAGTAACAGCGTAGGATGCTTCGTATAGTGAGAACGGCAATACAGTGATGTAGATCAGCAGACAAATGAAAGCTGCTTGGCTTTGTATGTGATGTAGTGATGTAGTGAAATGCTTTTAATGATCAGGGTATGTGTGGGCAAGAATAACACAAAAGCTGAAAATGCCAACCGGTTTTTGACTCATGATTGGTCTTTCTCACTGGAAGATTACTAAGAGCACCTAGTAATCTCCCTTTCTTACGGTGGTCTTGACGTTAGCACTTTTGCCTTGATATATGTATGTGCTGGTGCAATATATTTTGTGCATGAGTTTCCATGTGTTGGCCCTGTGATGAATTCTCCAGTGTATATCTTGCTCAGCATCAGCTGGGATAGACTTCGGCAACCACGACACTGCATAGACAGAATGGTTACAAAAAGTGAAAGGATGGGAGATTGCATTGACCTTTTAAGGTTTCATCTCCCTAAGTCTTCTTGAACTGCAGAATTTCAGACAACCTTTAGACTTGGATTATACTGGATAAATACTATAGTATTTATCTAAAACAAGTTTTATCAACACAAAATACTATTTTAATGGAGCAAATAGACATTGTAGTAGGGGCTGGGAAATTTTAAAACATGACACCATAGTGCCCCATATATAGGGCTTTGATTTTGGAATCATTTTGCCAATAATAGGAAATGTATTGAATCTTGAAATTGAATCTTGGGTTTCCACTTGAAATTCTTTACCATGGCTCTATCCCCGTATTTCAAAACAATTGGATGTGCCCAGAAGATTCTTAAAGAGGTCCCTCTGAAGACCGCCTGATCAAATGCTACAACCACATCAACCGACTTTATTTAACATAAAGGAGCAGGAACTGCTTAAATTAAATCTGAAATTATGTCCCCAGTCTATTTATGAAATAAATGAGAAAGTTCCAGCGTGATATATACATGATAGATCTCCTCAAGTCGATATACTTACACCAAATTTGGATTAAAATTTGTTGGTTAGGAAATTATGTCTAAAAATCTGTCTTTCTGTAAAAATGTTTTGCTTAGTGGGTAAAAGAGTAACTACTACAGTAAAACACAATCTATACGAGAAAGATCTCCAGGAGTCGATTTATATGAACCAAATTTTGACTATTTTGAACGGTCTAGCAATTATGACCCAAAAAGGTTTGTAGATAAAGGATATATACAACCGCAATAAAGACTATGTGGGTATAAAATTGGAAAAGGATTCATTGGAGTGTCAGCGGCCACAATTCCATAATATCCCTGACTTTTTGGGTATATGAATAGTTTTTTAACATTCACTGAGAAGAGTCCTTTATATCTCCAGAGGGGGTGGGTCTTCTGCCATTGATTCGCCCATTTTGCAAAACAATAAAATAAAATAAGAGGGCTTTTCACATATTTATTTTATCTCTACAAATCAGCAATGAAGAAGATGATGAATATGTTGTTGGAAAACCATTTTGTGCTTTGACAAATGGAAGATCATACCCACTATATGCCAAAATCCTGTCACACTTTCCATGGTATTTGAACATGTGCACTATATTGCTGTTTTTATATCTAATATCTTCAATCAATATTAGGCTGCAAACAGCAGCATAGAAATGTGTTTCTATTCATCAAAGTAATCTGTTTGGGCATATTTAAAACATTTGGGCTGCTTACAGTGTAAACAAAGATAGAAAAGAAGAATTAATAGTTTTGTTGAAAACAACAGAAATCCATATGCAAGAAATGCTCCATGTGAAAACCTAATCGCTGCCATAACTCACTGATGAGCGCTTCCCTTTGTCTATTAATGTACGTGAGCATCTGTGTATGGGTGTTTGACACATTGATTTATCCGATGGAGAAAAATTTGAACAGTGAATCCATTTAATAGTTTGCTATGTTAACAAGTCCTCCAGGATTTTACTATGGAGTCATAGAAATGGAAGTAGCTCTAGGATTAAGTGGATTGCATTCAAAAAAGCATGCAGTACTTGAAAAAAACCTTTGACATATTTTCCACCTTTTTTTCTGTGCAGGGGATGTGATGTTACGGCAGACTTTTTGTGCTTCTTGTGTCCTGTGGAATTGATTCTCTTTCTGTGAGCAGGTCCACTGCTGCCCTCAGGCAGCAGTGGACCTGCTCCTTTTGAGAGATCTGCATGAACGTGCCCACGTGCTTTTCGTTGTCTGCCTGCCTGCATGGATATTTGTGTGCAGAGTATGTGTCAAGGACAGCTGTTCCTTCTGTATCTGAGTAGGGCCTCAGGCAAATTCCCTTCTAGCCAGTCCAAACGGGCCTCCCTGTCAGGGGACAGTGATGGAAAGTCACCATTTCCATCCTGTATAAATCCTCCCCAATGTCAATGACACACTCAAGAAAACCTTCACTGCATAGGATTTCTGTTTGTCTGTAGTACTTCTGTCCTGAGAGTGTTGAATTTGACATATACCAATCAACCATTACAATAAAACCACTAACAGGTTAAGAATAGCAATGATTATCTTGTTACCATGGCACCTGTATGTGGAAGGGATATATTGTACATACATGGAAACATTCCAGGTTCATACAGTGAAACATATCCAAGCTCATTTAGTGAAGTAGTCCAGGTTCATTCAGTGAAACAGTCCAGGTTCATACAGTGAAACAGTCTAGGCTCATACAGTTAAACAGTCCAGTTTCATACAATGAAACAGTCAAGGTTCGTACATTGAAGCAGTCCAGGTTCATACAGTGAAAACGTGTAGGGTCATACAGTTGTGGAAATTAGACCATCTTCCTGAGAGATCTCCTGGTATTTTTATTATTATCATAAAAAGTAGTAGCAGTCTTAACGTTTATTGCAGTATTTGTTATAGTTACCACAATTTGCAATCACTCTATTAATGTAGCTTCTATTTATTTATCTGCTCTTTTTGGAAATTGCATAAAGATAATGTTAATTGAGATTTGGCACGATACAGATAAAACTTACTTGACTTGAATAATTATACGTGACAGAATATACTTATGAAATACAAGGCTTACAAGCAGGATTTTGTTAGAATAAAAAACACCTTCAAATACTATAGAAATAGGCGGTATGTTCTTATGTTACTTATGTGTAAAGCTTAGTGAGCTTTAAACTGTTTTTTTGAAGGCCTCTCATTGCTTTCCGAACATATGTGAATATAAATTGTTGTGTGCATGCATCTTCGGTTCTCCTTACAGCTTTGTTACCTAAATAAATTATTTTCTCCAATCAATCTCCTGGCTAAGCAATTTAGCAGCCCTATGGGACAATTCTTTAGCTTACATAGGCTTTTCGGCCCCCTGTAGCTTACTTCAGACACCTACACACTCAGAAAGGAATCTGTCCATTTTCATCAGTGTAGCCTTTGTTTTATTTATTACTTTCTATTATCACCTATCTCAATCACAGCGACGTGTAAGCCATACAGCACAGCGGTTGAGATAGGTTATAGAGGCACAAGCATGTCATAGGTGCACTGTTAATTCTGATGATAGAATTCATTTAAATTTGACAAAATGAAACTTTGTGAAATTTGAGAAACAAAAATAATGTAATACAGATCAGTAACCACCTCATTTATCATCAAAATTCGTCTCACATGTCGCAACTTCCTGACAATGTAAAACTACCTACTAAAGTCTTAGCTGCAACACATTGTAATAACAATGTAATAATGGATTCTTTATAATCACATGTTTTACGACATTGTAAAACAAGGTCTCTCTATTTGACCCAACTCTGAGGAGCAGAAAGAAGCCCCTGTGAAGCACCATGGTAACAGGGCCTTGATCAAGGACCCTACAACAAGTAAACCACCTTCCTGAGCAACAGCCATCACAGTGGTACCATAAAAGGAAGAGCTGTAAAGGCCAGGAGAAGTCAGCATGTGGGTAGAACATTTTTTTAGCTGGATGAGTCACTACAATTTACAAAAGCACGTAATGATGAGGTTTGCAAAGGTTTCAGAGAAAGACACACCGCTGTTGGCACAGGAGCTACTGGTAGTCATCAGAGAAGATGGACTCATTATTATATTATATATACAAGTTTTCTGTTTTCATATGCATATAAATACACAAACTTTTTTTTTTGACTAAATGGTGAAGGCTGAAGCCACAGTTTATTTTGCTTACCCCTTTTAAATACCAAATTCTATTTTACAAGTTAACTCTAAGATTTTGACAGTGCAAAAGTAGAAATAGTGCTTAGTTATGTTTTTAAAAAGAAAGAAACGTTTAATAAACAAAGATTCCAAGCATTTCATACGCAATATATCTTCTTTTTTCTTTTACCATTTCATCAATTTTATAATGAAAGACTAAATAGAATCTTCCAGAAACATCATATACTACATCATAACTCAGTTTTATATTTGTTTATCACCTTGAGTTCCACAGGTGAGTAAACCTTAATTGATAAACATCTATATTCATGGCAATTTCAAAATCTATGTCATGACTTAAATTTTATAAACCCTGGATTGATTTTGGGAAAAGTCCGTTGCATATTTCCGCCACTACTGGGAGTTCAACTGTTGTTCCGATTTAGTCCAAATTTGGTGCATTTGAATCGACTTGAAGAGATCTATCTTGTATATATCATTGTTTACTGTAATAGTTTATATTTTACTCACTAAGGGCAGGTTTTTATTAAAAACACTGTTTTTAGGTCATAACTCCACCTTTACCTTGAGGAGTGCAATCAATTGTGTAACGCAAGGGATTGGAGGCTTTCCCTTCCATTCGGGGAGATTGTGTTGGCGTAATTTATATTTGTCTTTGACTTAATTTTTTAAACATAAAGTGCCAAACAAACATAAAGACAAGTTCAGCTAGCTGTCACTAACCACTTATCATACACTTATCATGCATGCGTTCATGGTTGGATGTTGGAGTCCATCCATCCATTTTATGTAACTGCTTATGCTTTAGGGTCATTGGGGCATTTTGGCCTTCCCCCCTTCAACATTCACTTTCACATTCCCACAAACTCACACCTAATTTAGAGTCAACTATTCACCTGCATGGTTTTGGAACATTGGAGAAGAATGGGAGAGACCACACAAAGGGAAATCAAGCAAACACAGGGATATATGCTAACTTCACTCAGAAAAAGCCAAAAGTCGACTTGAACTCGTGTGAATCATTCATGCTGCGAGAAAAATGTGCTACCCAGCGTGCCATCATGCTAACATATAGTAATGTAGTGAACATTTCAAATGCCTAAATGCATTAGACTTCTCTGAACGCTCGCCATGACAGAGGAAGGTGGTGAAATGCTCTTCTATTATTTAAATGCATTGTAACTTTAACATAGGGTAAGAATCCCAATTTTATGATACCAATATAATGATAAAAATTGTGTTTTTATGCATTGACTGCCTTAATGTATGTGTTGCTGATTTAAATAGGGTAACTTTCATATCAGTGTTAATAGAACCAAGCTCTAATGGAGGAAATCTGACCACCTCCCCTAAACTTTGGGAGACAGGTAACATTGTCATACTCATATTAAAAGTATCGCAGCAAGCACACATGACCTGCACTGATTCGATCTTGACTCAATAAAAGAAGGGTTTTTTTCTCCTGCCCCAAGAGGAGACTTTGGCAAGAACCACTTGCTTTATCAGAGCAAAGCTCTCGTTCCTTCAGAACTTGATTAATGATTGATGATATACTCTGAAGGGGAACAAATGAAATAAAAGAAAACACATTTCAGGAAAGGATCAGTTGACACTACAGGCAATAAACAAGGAGGGACATCATAACACAAAAGTCATTCTGACTTTAGGTTGATTACACATCTAGCTGTTCAAACCAAATCCAACCTTGGTCTGGGAGTACTGCTACATCAGTGTGCTCACCCTATAAACAGAGGGTATAAACTTATTAGATTGCAACTAAGGAAGACAATCCGATTAACACCCTTATTTTCTTACAAAAATGTTCACAGAAACTTTCTCCCACTCGGTATCATTTACAGAATTTCTGCTAATCTGTGGTCAGTGTTTCTAAATTTCATCAATCCTTGTGCCTCTCTTTTTTTTTTGCCTTTTCCCGGATTGATGCTTTTGCCACTTTGTGTTTGGAAATGTCAATTTTGGAAATGGTGTGTACTTCGGGGAGAAATTTTGTCAGTAATTCACTGTGTTAACAAGGACAAAAATGTCCCCATTGAAACCCATTAAAATGGCATGCTAATGTTATTTTACACAGTTTTTGTGGGGCAGGACCAGTGAGACACTCCATTTGGCACAGTTTGATAGCAATGTTCCAACAATGTACAAAAGGAGGAGAAATGTGCACTTTCTACAACCACTGGCAGTGACATAAATCAATATTTATTTCAAAATCTAGCACTGCGCACTGTACAAACTCTCAAAAACTAGGTAAAAGCTCATTTATAGGTCTTTTGAGAAGAAAAAGTTCTAAGACAAGGACTAAAGTTAGTTAAAATCATTAAGTCAGTGTAAAACAATATTGACTTATATTTTATGAAAGCAATTAGATATTTTTCATCCTTTAATGTGGTGAGAAGTTTTTCTTAACCCATGAGGAACCATGGTGAGATAAGTGACAAAAAACTGATAACGCTAAAGCTCATTATACATCTTCATTATTTGTTTTTCACAAAGTACTATTTTCGTCATTTCCTTTCCATTTTATTTCCATTTTATAGCAATTACAATTTCAATACATGTGCTAGAATTAGATATTAAAAAAGGGAAATCTGTGCTCTCAAAATAATAAAAATGTTCCACATTTGGTCTATTTTATGTCCGCTATAATCAATAAATGTAAGAATGCAGCGAACTTAATGGTATCGGTACTTACTGGCATATTCTACACTATGTTAATTACAAGAAAACCTTTTTAGATATCTAGTATATATGGAAAATATGATTTTTTTTTTAATTATGTTATTTTAAAAAATTGGCGTAAAACATAATTCAATGGAACGGAAAATTATTTCATGGCAGTTTGAAGAAGGACGTGGAAGATGTAAGTAAAACTGAATGAAGTGAGGCACTAAAGCCATGTTATCAAGTGGTATTGGCTATATTTGCAATGTATCGTGTCATCATATTCTGTTCTCAAAAGCTGCATTCTTAATTATTTTGTCAGACTCGTATGTTGTACGGTGCAGTTTATATTTTCACAGAAATGAAATGCAATCACAAGGAAGTAGAGCACAAGCTCTCACCTTGTGCGCCCCTAATTCAATTCCCACAAATATTGTCTGTAACAGTGTATTTCAAAGTGTAAATCTATACACAGTAATCTATAACCATATTCTGTTGTTTATGTAGCTTTGGAGCATTGTCCCTGTGTCTTCTATGATAGATTTTCATTATATTAGTCTTCACAAACTCCATTGCTTATTGTGTTTGTAATGATTCGCACTTTGCGATACAAACTTAATCTTCACACACACACACACACACACACACCTACACACACATACACTGCAGGGAATGTTTGACAAAATAAAAGCATTAGCTGCATGGAATGTATCTTGGAGCATATGAGTAACTACATTTTCTGGTATCATTGCAGTGCACATTGGTGCACAAACACTGAGAGGGAGCATGAAGATGGATGGAGCTGCTGATGAAAGCCTGTATTAAAAATTCAGCTGAAGGCTGGTGTATGAAAAATGTGAGGGAGACGAAAGATAAAAATTAACAGAACTATATAACAATATCACTGGAGCAGGGAGGCTCTATCTGAGATTATAGAGGTTTAGATATAGATAGGGTTAGGTATAGATATAGATTAGGTATGATAGTTAAAAGGTTATCCTGTCAACTATACCACCAACTGTACAATCCAGAGACCAGTGTTGGGTGAAGGTGACTGTTTATGACTTTCTTTATGAATATTCTCTCCTCCCATCTGCAAAGCGCCCAACAAGCCAATAGCTGAGCTTATATAATATAATATAAGAGCAGAATCTGATTGAATATAAACTCTGTTATTTTCATAATCAACACCATCACTGCTCATTATTTAGTATTCAGTCTTTGTGATTCATCAGTGAGAGCATTAGTAGCAGAGGATGTACCGGAATGTAATATCCCAGTATCCTTCAGAGAAATCACTGACCATTCCCTTCCTTTCACGCTGAGGGAATTGGCAAAGTGCACTCTGCAAAATGAATACTGAAATCTTACGCTCTTTGCAGAGCTGAAGTAAGTGGTTACTTCCTATATGTAACTGTTACACCAATCAGCCAAATTATTATAACCACTGACAGGTGAAAAATATTTATTATCAGTTATCCTTATTTTTATGATGAGTTTGCGAACACTACACAGGATTTTAAATCGCATGGGACTGTACAGAAGGAAGAATGTGTCCGATCCTGAAAATGCAGCGTCATTTCTCATTAATCAGCTGCAGAGACACGGAAGGCTCCATGGATGCCAGCTACACCATTTGAACTGCCTCCGACTTGATTATGTGGTAACTCAAAGTACAGTGATACATCTATTAAAGTTACTCGAATATTGTGACTCATACGACAAACTAAAGCCTTTTTGTGAATAAATGGAATGGAGGGAAAGACGGGAGGTAAGGAATAAAGAGTGAGTGAGTGAAGGGGGAAGTACATGTTTTTTCAAAAAACGAACCCTGTTTGCTTTGTTTGCTTTATAATTACACTTCCCATAGCGAAAACTAACACACACAGCCTATAAAAAAACTGCTACCTGATTCTCACACAGAACACGACTCATTAAATGTCAAAAACATATGTTATCTCCTCACAAAGAACTAAATCAAAATACACTTACCCACCAATAACCCCATAACATGATGGTTAATTAGATTAATTAATTTGGCCTGTGTTTTATATTGATTTGAAAATAGGAAAAGATGACATTAATCTTTAATCTCACTGGTATTTCTCTTTAACAGGAGGAGCTTCGGCAAGTCGAAAATTTGTTGAATACCCACATCATCCGCTGTAGTAGAAATGCAGTTGCTCGCCCAATTCTAATGTACACTAGCCCTCAACTATTTGGACGACAGGATCACCTAAAAGATGTCTCTCAGGAAGCAGTGGATGTTTGTAAAGAAGAATGCCAACGGATTGTGATGAAGCACAAGCACGTGTTTGCACACATAATGAGGAATCTATCCGAATAATTAATGTTAAACATAATATTAACTGTTTTATTTTAGGGTTCTTTTACATATTTTTATGAAAAATATCAGAGCCATTTTGTTTTTGTTCAGTTGGAAAGAAATAGTTTCCTAAACTATAATCCTTTAAAACAGGGCCTTTTGTCTGTGGTTAACAGTAAGTTCCACGTGACAGTATGTTCATGTAATATTGTGTCCCGCTTGTTTTGAAGAGGTCCCCGCTGATATGAGGAGGGGTGACACATAACAGAATATATGGCAGTTGTAGTTTCCCACGGTATTATGTTCACTGATCCTACGTGATTTCTGCCTCAGAAAAGGGAAACCCAACGTTCTACACCTGAGGTGTCATTTTTGTATTTCTCTAACAACAAGGCTTGCATCGCTAAATTTTTGTTTCCACAATATAAAATAGAAATTTCCTCACTCCTATTACAAAAAACAGTTGTTAACCCTTATTTTTCAAAGGTTGTGTAAAATGTGTTACTTTACTTATGTTCTTTAAACGAAAGCTACAAACACTTAATAAATAAACAATGCTTTCAACCAAAGTTCTTCTTTTTCACTATGTGCACAGAAAGGAATTTAAATGAAAGTTTCAACCAAAAAAAAAAAAAAACATTATTAATATTTGAAAGTAACTTTGAATTTATTGTTATTTCACCATGGAAATGAGGCGGAGCAGGTTTCACAATAGTGCCATGTCCCACTGACAAGGGAAAAAAAACAAACCTAAGACTTCTGTGAAGATCATTATAATAAACAAAAATGTGCCCAAAACCAGTTATGCAGAGGAGTATAAACAAATCCCAGCACTCCGCCTCCCACAACCTTATTGTAAGGAAGAATAAAACCCAACAGGCTTTGGCATAGGAACGGTGTCTTTGCAGGCTTAAATGTGAACCTCCTGCTCCCGAACTCTTACAGGTGCTATGCTGATTCATTATAACATTTCTCCAACAGGTAAAACATGAATTAAACATTGCCCTTAAAAACAAAACAGCAAGATATATCTTCCTCAATCGAGCTTTTGTTCAAAACATTAAGGCCCGTGTTCCTCTCCTCCAAGTAAGCACTCTGCCTATGGTATAGACAAATCAATTATTTTAATTCTTCTCTTTCGTGATGCTATTTTTTTCACCATAGATACATGATCTCACCAAAATTTCTCACCTTCACTTATTCTTATCTTTGTCATTGGAATGAATCCAAAAAACCCGTTCATGAATCATTTACATTATATTGTTTGGGAAGGAAGAAAAACTTAAAGGAGCTGTTTGTGACTCGTATACTATGCATCGCCGTGCATAGTTCTGGGTAGGAGGTGAACGTCCATGGAAGTTCCAGAACTGGTTCAAGTGTATGTGCTATTCATTGTCCAAATCCATCTGGTGGTGTGAACAATTCTTAAGACATCCTGTGGACTCCTAAACGCTTTTTTAAATGAGTGGCTAACAATTGATGACATTTTTTGTGCTGCATATCTTAGCTTTTGAATCAACTCCTGGTGGGCCACTTTTAGAAGGATTCATTTTAAATGTTCTCTTATTGGAAGCGTTGTTACATACAAGCAGTCCAAAAGATCAAGTAGTTCATCCCTGTCCTCATCTACATCTATTAAAGCAGGGGTTATTAGATCCCTATCTGGCTGACTTATGTACAGGAGAAAACTTTCAAACAGTATTTTCGAAACTTCATTCTCACCAAAAATAAGTACCACTGTATAAACAGGGGCAAGTCGTCAGGGAAAGTATCCATTGTCTTGAAAGCCCTTTATTAATATTTGGCCAATGGATTTCCATTCTTCTTCCTGGCATTTAGGAGACGGTGATGGAACCCTAAGGTCCTCCCCTACGGCTGTGTGGTCCATGAACTCTGTCCAAAATGCTGCATAAACATCTCTTGACACACCATCTGCATCACCTCCTTTTTCATCTATATAGGGTAAATTTCAGAGGGAGTTTTAAGGAGTGCTGGGTCCTTGAACTACCTGATCATTTCCTCCATAAGATTGACCCTGTGACATTTAATGGTGACACAAAGAACATAATATGACTCTGTAGAACTACTTGCCACATCTAGGGTTCCTGCGTGAAGAGTAGTGTGCACTCTGCTTGATAGAAGTGTGATGGATTTGATGACCATTTCATCTCCTTCAAAATACCGCCTGGGTTCATGTTTCAATGTGTCATGCAGTTGACAAGAAAGGGGTTCACCAAGGAAGGGGCTAAACATCTCCTCCGATGTGTGGAAATGCATCCGCCTCAAGCGCTCTCAAATCTTGTGTCTCGATGATAACAGTTTGAGCAACTTGCTCATTTTCTTCATGTACCCGTGCCAATTGTTCATCATTGTTTGCATCTGATTTTTCCCCATCATAGTCTTCATCATTCACATCTCTCCGATTCTTAGTGTTAAGTTAAAATCTTAAAACTACCATTTTTAGTACCATGTATAATTCACTAACTGTGAGATTTTCATTAAATACAGCTTCTTTCTGTTACTCCAGTATATCATGAAAATATTCTCAAATCATCCAAATTTACAATACCCATTTGGAAAAAAAAAAGATATTTAGCAGACTGTAATAGGTCAGCATTTGTTGATTCTTTTGGTACATCAAGAGTTGTGGTTCCACATCTTCTGCGTTTCCTAATTTGTTTACGTTCATGTATCCATCCCAACTCAGCTTTTCTGGTCTTTTTTTCAGCCCATTTGTTGTCTTTTGCACAATGTTCTTGTCGTTTTGGAGAAGAAGTTTCCTCATGATCAAAGTTCTCAGTTTCTACCATGTATGCCCATCTTTTTCTTCAGCTTCAGCTTTCCTTAAAAGGGAAAAACAGAGACTATTTCTTGAGTTTAAATCTGAGCATTTTTCAATTATGTTTGTAAGTTCGACTTGTCTTTATCAACATGACTATGGCCTTTGAGTTTGTTGTCAACCTATGCAAAGAACAACATCTCCCTTGAATTGCTGGGCATTTTAATTATTTATGAAACAGCCCTTTGCAGGTTCTTTGTGTATTCAGGAAGCAGGAGCACTGTGGTCGGCCTCACAATATCTACTGGAGTTACCTAATTGCTCACTTCAGGTGTTGCCTGTGTTGTTGGAATACATTTAAACACCATGATCACCCAACCCTGAATGCTTTAATCCAGAACCTTAACCGAACCCATAACACATCAATTTAACATATTATATTGGAATGATTTATCTAAACCCCTGGAGCTTTCCTAGGGGCTGATACTCCGGATACAGTCCCTTCCTCTTCATTACTCTTAATCCTGACCACAGAGGTGGGGACACAAGGTTCCTTAAACAAGCCAACTGTGTTCTTTATTTATGAATTTCAATAAAAGGAAGAAACTCTTCATCAAATGTATGAGCTTTCTATTGTTTACTCTCTCAAACCATAGAAAGTGGGTTAGAGCCAATGTGATGGAGAGGAGGGAAGGTGGACTATTGCACTATTGCACATTAAAATTTTGCAGGTGATTTTAAAAATTATTAAAATGACTTACTTGGGTATCAGTATGTAGTATAAATCAGTATGCTATCTATCTATAAAGTACTTTTTAATCTATTACTGATAAAGATTTTCTTCCACTGAATTGTTCAAAGTGGCCGTTGTGAAGCTTGTTTGAAACAGCAGTTACAAAAGTGACAGTTATATCACAGGACAGACATTCATACTAATCTAATTTTAAGGACATAAAGTGATGTTTATAGGCATGTTATGGAAGCAGTAATATAGGCAGGCAGGGAGAGTTTGAGAGAGGTATCAGATATAAGACAGCATCTAGGCAGCGGTAGATGCACTGGTCCTTAAAGCAGAGTTTGATAAACCGGGCGGTGCCATGCCAGGCTAGCCATGATGGAGGAGGGGCAGTATGAATTCTCTTCTGCAAAAAAACATGTTATATCATAAAAAAAGTTCATGTAAAAATGTGAAAATTATCACGTTATAACGTGATACCGAAAAAATGTATTTTTTTCTGTCCCGACAGCAAAGCGCTTCCTTAAGCTGCACACATTGTATGTATAATTTGCATATTCACTGTAAAAGCTGTGAGGCTACACACAGAAAATTTAGCCAGGAGAAAAGTGAGAGAACATAGGAGAATACATTTACTGAATAGTAATCAGTCTGCTGATTGCTTCACAAAGACTATTTTTTTGTTTGTTATTGTTATTGTTATTTGTTCAGTAGAAATATCCTTAAATTGCTACATTTTACCAAACTTTTTTACTTTTACTTGATTACAGTCATTACTTCTCCTTCTAATTTATACTTCTATAAGTATAGTTCTATGTCTATTTTAGTACAGAATGCGTTGCTTTTACAGGGACTGCCTGGTTACAGGGACTGATTGGTGGCAGAGAATCTCCAAACCTTAGAAAATAAAACTGAACTTTGAGAACACTCATTTTCTCATTTCCGAAAATGACACATCGGCAAGGGCAATATGTGAATGCCATTGTAGCAACGGAAAAATTCAGGTTATGTTCAATATATGATTTTCATTATGATCTCCTTTGACATTAAGTATCACTGTATTGTATTGTTAATTCTAGATTCAAACTGGACGTGCTAAAGGAGAACTGTTCTTTTACCATAGTGGTATAACAGTTACATTCATTAACAATCATTAAACAGCCCGGCCACCATAACTAGCCGATGAGGTCCAGAAGTGTGCCCCGGTCTCCCTATTCCAGATGAGGTTTCTCAACTGCTTTGGTGCTGTATCAACAGAATCTTTGAATTGGTCTTGGTCTGAGACTACTTTGCCTTCGGATATCCTACTAGAGACTAAAACCCACAACAACACAGCTCTCAGATGTAGATGTAGAACCCGCTGGAGGGATGATACGTCTCATCGTGGGATTCCCCAGGATGAGCTTTGGAGTGTTGCTGGGGAGAGAGACGTCTGGAATGCTCTTCTTTGACTGTTGCTAATGCGAAGAAAATGGATAGATGGACTTTTTTTGATATATTGTTGAAGCTGTAACAAGCTCAACTGTGTTCAAAATACTTTACACTGTTCAAAAGAATGTATTTTGGAACCTGTATTCAGGCCCCTAAACATTGTAGGCATTTTATGCAAAAACCTTTGTCCCCCTACAGGCACCATGGAGACAGAGAATCCTACCGGTTTGCTTTGTGCCCTCCTGAGCCTATCTTGCTCAGGTATGTGTCATCCTTTATCAGGCTTTAGTTCCACCTATCATGCCTGGAACAACAGAAAAAGCCCAGCCATCAAGCAAAGAGAACATGTGCCAACCCTGAGGCCATCATAATGTATAATATAGTTCTCTGCTTGTGCTTATACCCTTTATCCTGCACTGATCTGTCACTTCCTTCACTTTTGCAAGGTTAGTGTTGATATCATTATTCTGATGTCAAGTGTATATGAGTTCATAGCCCAATGGATCATCATTTCTTCACATCAAGCCGATGCTTCTGTTAGGCCTGTTTGTCTTTTACTACAGCTCCTCACAGATCTACCACTGCTATCTCTGCACCCTCACATTTGTCTATGCAACATAAAGATTATTATTTATTGTTTGTTCTGCTAAAGTTGATGGTATTGCTTGGGTTTCTTGGCTGCCTAGAAAACATTAGAATGTTTTTGTGTCTGTGGAGTTTTGCTAAATAGCTTTTTTTAATTCTGTTTTCCATGTTCAGGATATGATTATGCACATCTATTTGCATTGTGCCATATTAGTCTCATGTCATCCACAATTCTGTTTGTTGTCATAAATGTATGAATACATGTCACACCTGTCTTCAGCACCAAGTAGAAGATAATTTAGTTTTTGAAGTTTTTTTTCATTGGCTCCCCTGCACATGGATGGGCGTATTAAAATCAAAATTATAGTTCCCTATTTATTTTTTCTCAGAGGACATATTTGACACTTACAAAGTAGCGCTTTTGCAATACTGGTCGGGAAGTAAAGCTCATGTCTCTCCTGCCAATTAACACAAATCGTGGGCTGTAATAAATTCATACCCGCTTTTCAGCCTCACATTTGGTGCTGCACATGCTCCAGTTCACAAAAAGCTATGACGGCTGCTCTGAGGGTGGGCAACGGCTACTGTGGCCAGTCCGTGGGCAAAATGAAACTAAAATAGCATGTGAGGAAAGGTATTCTATGGGTTTCATTTGCCGAGAATAGCCAGTTGCAATTCAGTCCTTTATTTTCCCGTCAATTTCGTACAAAGTTTACTGCAATTTTTGAAGGTGTAGGCGGCTGTGAATTGATCAATTTTCTGTTAAACAAACCTATCTGATCCGATATCTGAGATGGAGGATTTGCCTATGTTATTAAAACAACAGAGCATAACAGACAATAATACCATATGAAAGTCATGAATATACATAAACCTGGGTAGGAGAAATCATTTAAAAAGCAGTCAACATATAGGATCTAATCTTCACTCTGCTGCAGCTGCTGGGATCAATCACACTGTCTTATCTAAATGTGAATCTGTGCATTGCAGGAAGAGCATATATGAACAGACAATATATGTAACAGAAAAATAGCTCAAGCTATAAATGTCGAAGCAAGGATATATGAACTAGTTTGCAGAGGTTAATGGGAGGAGGGGCTGCTTGTAGAAGGGATGCCCAGGCTGAATCATCTCATTTGGGATGAAAAACCGTTTGCTTTTGGATATGCGAACCTGCGGCGTAGTTCACCTTCCATTCTCATTAAGAAGCATTGCGCAGTGCAGGGGAATTAAAAGCTTGTATTTGTGTGTTTCCTCCCAGGCTACAGTTGAGGTCTCCAGCCCCGATCAATGCCTCTATTATTGGTTCAAACTGTGAGTTATGTCTGTGCCCAGTGGACTACCATAAGCGCTGATTTAATCACCGGATAGACTAATCGTTTCTTTTTTTTTGCCATTCATTAACTCATACAGATGCGAAAGAGATTACAATTCATCTGAAGTTTGTCAGTTGTTTCCTAATCATCAACGCCTGACGTTATCCTCAATGTTCTGCTGGGAAACCTTGGGTCTTGTCATTTATTTTGATGTTATTTGGCACCTGCGACCTATAGTAGACCGTTATGGCAGTTGCTTCATTCAGAAGGAAAATGCACCCTGTCATATTGGTTCCTGATTTGTTTAAGGAACACAGCAATGAGTTCAAGGTGTTGATTTGGCCTTCAAACTCCCAATCCTACCCAGTATCTGTGGGATATGTCGGACAAAGTCCGATTAGGGCCAATTAGTCCAATATGTAATATGTCTAATTGGACTTTTGGCCTTAAAGACCAAAAGGATAAACTGCCACTGTCTTGGTTCCAGAAACCTCAGCAAACCCTCAGAGGTCGTGTGGAGTACATGGCTCAATGGATCAGAGGTGTTTGTGTGGCAAAAGGAAGACCTACATAATATTAGGCAAAGTTATAATGGCTCAGTGTCTGTATGCCTCTACAGATACAGAGCTGCTAATCAACCAAAATATTCATTACTGATTCGATGGAAAGTCCTCAGGACATATTTGTTCAAAAGTATTTTACACATTTATACATCCTATTGCAAACGATCAGATGTGGTGAGATATGCTTCCCTAACTCATCACACACATTACATTTGAGTTTTACTAAAATAATGGCGCCACAAATAGGCAGCCCTAATTAGAAAACAACATCATATTACTAAAAATGATAAAAGATAATTAGAGTTCAAACAGACAGAAAATATTCTGTTAAGAAGTCGCAATACAAGCCCACACACACAAACACACATATACACACACACACATACACACACACATTTGTCAGCCAAAGATATTATCCCATTTTGCAGTGTGTAAGAGATGACAAATCTCACATCATATATCACATTAGTATTCTGACAGTAGTTTAAATGAGCACTAGGCTGGAATTTCTGCTCTCAGTTATAAACAAGAGTCTGACTTTTCCCTCATCTGTGTGTGTGCACGTTACTGTGAAAACTGTATGTGTTTTTTTACTGTGTGACATGCTAATAAAACACAATCTCATTTCCTGCTCGTCTCAGGGCTGCATGTCAAGGCTATGATGTGTCGGATGTCAGTTTACAGCACACAATCAATCTGTCTTTAGAGTACGTGTAGTGAACTCATCACATGCACAATTGTGCATTTAAACACTAGTAATTTATTAATAAATTAATTACACATTCCTGTCATTTTGTTGTAGCATTACTCAGGTAGTTAAGAAACCAATAAAGCATTAATAAAATGTAACCAAATGTTTGTTTGTGTGTGATTTTACCATATTAAAAGTGCAAACTGCCCCATACCCTCAAACGGTATCCCTTCATTATTTACCATTTCTGTTATTTACCTTCTTTTCTCTATATTCCCCCATCGCCACTTCCCTTTCCCTTCAAGGGTAAACTGATGTCACCTCCGAACCCAACCCCTTAACCCAAGGCCGTATAAGATTAACTGTGTGTGTGTGTTTGTGTGTGTGTATGTGTGTGTGTGTGTGTGTGTGTCTGTGTGCGTGTGGGTGTGTGTGCGTTTGCATGGGTGTATGTGATTGTGTGTGTGTGTAGGTGTGTGTGGGTGTGTGGGTGCGTGTGTCGGGTTCACATATAAATTCCCTGCTATCTCCTCTCTGTTTGTTTTCATCACTCACACACTCACAAAGATTGATGCAAGGATTATCTTATTTCTATGCTTTTATCTGGCCGGTGGTGAAAATGAGTCGGGGGATTAATTGGGACATAAACTGAATGAATAATTTTTTGTATTCCGCATGTGTTTCAATAATGCTTCCTTAACCACAGAGGTAATGTTATCATTAGCACAACTGAATGTGTTATAAAATAGTTACTCAAAAATCTGCTTGATAGATTTCCCAAAATTTAGTGGAGAGGGTTGGCATGTAGCATAATGAGTTTGCTGACTAACATGAAAAATACATGTGGTATGTGAATTATTAAAATTACCGAGAAAAGAAAAAGGTAGGTTTGAGTTTAAAAAGTAGTACATACCCCCTGAGATCTCAGTAGGAGCTTATACAGTATACAGGGCTGTGTTTGACTCGCTGGCAGCATTTGGTTTTCAGAAGAATCTGTGACCTCACAACAAAAACAAAGCAGAAGTTGTTTTATAATAATAATAATATATATGTATATATATATATATATATATATATATATATATGTGTGTGTGTGTGTGTGTGTTTGTGTCTATGTGTGTGTGTGTTAGTGTGTTACACTGACATTCAGAAAAGTTGAACATAAGGGGAACCCATAACATATGAGGGAAACCACCAATGCTGCAGTATAACATATGCTTTACTGCATATGTCCCCCTTGCCGAAGAATCATTGTTGTGGCTCATCGATCTGTAGCTGTGGTCATTGGAACACTGAGCTACAAGTTGTTTCGTAGCTATGGCTGTAGCTTAGTGGGTAGAAAGGCTATCTCCCAATCGGAAGGTCGCAAGGTAGCCGGTTTGAGTCCCAGAGCAGGGGGGAGCTAGGGGTTCAGGTTCTTGTCCTTGAGCATGACCCTGAAACCCTAGCAACCCTGGGCACTTCAAAGGGGCTGCAGAAAAATGTGAGAAATAATCTCAAATGCAGAGAAATAATTTCACTATGCTGTACTGTGTATGGCTGTATGTGATGTATAAATAATTTCTTCTTTCCTCTGTCTTCTAGCCTAGATGTGGGGTTCTGAAGGATCAATAGATCCAACATCTGTTGCATATATCCCGTCTCACTGGGAGTAGCATTCTATCAATTTCAGGTTTTCACTCCTAGTCCCATCATGTTTCCCTGGTCCCCAACCACCAGACACAGACTTCGTGTCTGCGTCTGAGCCATACCGGCTCGTATGGCTCTAATATTTGAAGCAGTTCTCATATCCGAGGTAGACTGTTAGCACTAAGCATCTTGTTTAAGGGTCCATACCGCATGCCAAACTAATGGACTGTGTAGGAAGATACTTAACCTCCTCTGTGTACATTAATATGCTAGCCTCTGCAACAAGTGCTTCCTTATAAATAATTCACAGTGTTTCTATGTCACACACTCACTTAAGATAAAGCTTATGCAAGCCTATACAAGGGCTACACTATCTCAGCGCACTTCATTAGACCACACAATTTCTGTTTTCATTAGGTGAATTGCCTTTCTCTTGGTCACAAACAGACCCACCAGCCTTAATTAGGTAGTCCACCCCCACAATTTGGAAGGTATAATGGACAAATTGATGTTTGTGTTTAAATGGAAAGCAATATTCTGCTGACATCAAACAAATTAAACAATACACGGTGAAAGGAATTGCTGTGTAAACAGTAGCTTCTAATTAGTTTAACCAAAATAAGGTCATAGCGTTGGATCAAATACATCAATCTCATGAGTGAAAGGCACTGGAGTCATGCTTAGGCCTTCATCTAAATATTAACACAGAGATCTATTGGTATTTTTCGTCATACAACAACCAGCTACTAGATATTGAATGAGCTCTTACTTTTCATGACTCAAAACTCAATTTTGTCCTTGGTGCTTCACATCGACTGCCCACTTCTCCTTATGGATGACTCAAATGCAGACTTCGCTGTGTTAATTTCACAACACTGTCCTTAATGATAAAAGTGATAATAAAGAGTATACACTATTATTATTATTATCATTATCATCATGCTTTTGGGTAGCCCATTAGCCGCAGTAGTTTTCCAACAAGCCCTGAGGGTAATGTATACTTCACCAAGCTTGTATTACCACCTTTATTATAATGTGAGCCGTAAGTCCACTGTGACCACTTCCTGGTTTTAATTCAGTTCTTATATATCTAAAAGGTGTTTATTCAAGTCCGTGGCTGCAGCTCATAATGATGTTTCATTGGATCGAATTGCACTGAAATATAGGTCAGTTTCCTAATTCTAACACAGGATACAGAATTCTAAAGGCATAAATTCCAACCCAAAACATCCATCTGTCAAAAGGCGCTGAAGCTAGAATATAAGAAAGTTGGTGAATTGGATTTAGAGACAGCTTAAACAAAATTCGAAAATTCTCTTTGCTGAACTTCAAATAAAAGGGGCATCCTTTTTTTAGATTTTTTTGAGCGGTTGTGTGTTGTATGGGAATTTTATTAATTCATCAGGTCTATCCAAACAGAACAAGCAAGAAATTCAGATCCAGCAGTGCCTGAAAGTAATTTTTCAGATAAATGAGGTGTCAACTGTGATTATTTCGTCTCTGTGCAAATATTAGGAAATAACTTCAGTCTTGGCTGCAGAGAAAGACCCAAGTTGAGTAATATCGACAGTTTTCATAAACGCAATAATTTAAAACCAAACAGTCCTGATTTAAATCCTGATTGTTCATCTATTCCAAGCGGTTGTTGTTGGAGTAGCTCTCCATACTTCAGTACACACAACTTTGAACATGCTGCTAGATTTCATCAATTGCAATTGACAGTTAATCACATACATTTTTGACATTTCAGGTTTCCCTGGTCATTGATTTCATATTAGCTATAAGTGTGAAGATTTTTTGTTTGATAAAAATGTGTTTTGTTGAAGAAGTGTTGCGACAACCTTTTGAAAATAACCACCCAAATGTTTCATCTCATTTTCTGGCTCATGACTTATCTGTTTGACTACTCACATCAGTCTGGTTTCAAGCCACAGCAGGGGAAAAATAGCTTTCACAAACCAATTATACAGCACCTGCCAGCCCCAAAAGACTGACAGAAAAAGTTAGTTTCAAGCTCGTGAACATAGTGGAGCATTAAGCATATAAAGAGGCAGAGATTTCTCTCCAGAGTTGATGGGGACCAAAGCATGGCAAAAAATAATGGAGAATAAATGTAATGCATATTAATGCTTGCTTGCAGCTAGATAGATAGATAGATAGATAGATAGATAGATAGATAGATAGATAGATAGATAGATAGATAGATAGATAGATAGATAGATAGATAGATAGATAGATAGATAGATAGATAGATAGATAGATAGATAGATAGATAGATAGATAGATAGATAGATAGATAGCTATCTATCTATCTATCTATCTATCTATTTATCTATCTATCTATCTATCTATCTCTCTCTGTCTAAATTAATACTACGTATATTTACCTCTCTCAATGTCTATCTCTAGCTATATCTTAGTATATATCGTTCTATTGTGAGAAACATATGACAATAACAAGAAATTTTATTTACAAATCAACCTCCGTTTTTTGAGTTTGTTTCATAACAACCGCGTACACCTTTAAGGCCAAATATACTTTAAAGAATATACCATCACCTACAACATGATGGTCACAGGGCTTCGGCATAAAATATTAACCAGCCACATCTTTTACTTCTGAAGATCATTTTGAGGTTTTTAATTTGGCCTTGACTCTGCACATTACAATAATACTGTGTTCTTATTTTGTTGCTCATACTTTTTTCCCTGCACCTGGAGATTCTAAATATAACATTAACACCTGATTGTGGCTCACATTCTTTTTCCTAATACAGTACCTAAAATGTCTGCTTAAGTTTCCTGCTTTCACTGCGTCTGCTGTGTAATGGACAACATCTCATTCTAGTCATTGGCTAAAAGTCAGGCTGAAGCTTAGGACAAAGGCGAGTAAAGTAAATGGGCTGATGGGCTAAGTCGGGAAAAAAAAGTCTGCTTGACATGCTGGCTATCCAAATAATCCCTGCTCCCTGGCTCTGTTTTGCCAATTTATTAAATTAAAAATTCCATAGTGTCAGCAGTGTCCAAAATAACAGCAAAGGCAAAATGATGGACCTCTCCATTCATTCAAAAACTGACAGGTGACGTGATACGCAAGATAATTTCATCTACCAACACCATGTGACCAAAAGTACCATAAGAGACCAATCAAGTACATAGACAATACCTTACCTGGCTCCTGGAGCGAGGGATGAGCTGATTTGTGTAATTCTCAATTGCCGATACAATGTAAACTGCTGCCAGCATCTAGAATCAACCCAGACTGACAGCTGCAGCCTACGCCAACTGACACATGTCGGGAGGAGAGGAAGGTAATATTCGCACCCTTTAGGACCCAATTAATTTTTGTTGTGGGATGCAGCTAGTGCACCTGGAAGGATCACATGCAGTAGAACGTACAAACTTCACTCAGCAAGCCGACTTGTTCGGATTTGAACGTGAGATGACACGCAGCAAATGGTGCACCATTCATTACCTGTGATCAGGCTTGTTTGCTCAGTTCTTAAGTCTCTGTCTGTATCCTTGAATTATTTAATTCAGACAAGGTTCATGCACTGATCAACGATAACATTATAACCACTTGACAGGTGAAGTGAAAAAACGTTGATTGAGTTGTTACAATTCCATCTGTCAGTAAGAAGGATATATTAGGCAGCAAGTTGGCACTTTGTTTTCAAATTGAACGTTTTGGAAGCAGGAAAAATGGGCAACATGTGGATGTGAGTGACTTGAACGAGGGCCAAATTTTGAAAGAAGACGACTGAGTCAGAAAATCTCCAAAACTACAGGTCATGTTGATTGACGGATGTCAGCATCAGAACTGGACAACAGAGCAATGGAAGAGATTTTCTTTCTTCATTCACTTTTTCTTCAACATCATATTTTACAATGCTATCAAATGTAAGAGATGACACCAGGATGCACAACTAGAAGACAGCAAGCTTGGGGAGGCAGTGTGATGCTTGGCAAATGTTCGGTTGGAAAGATTTGGGTGGTGCCATTTATGTGGATGTTACATGGACAGATACCACCTACCTAAACATTGATGAAGACCAAGTGTCACCATAAGAACAGTATTCCCTAATGACTGCGGCCTCTTTCAGGAGAATTATCCACTTAGTCACACTGTAAAAATTATTCAGGAGTCATTTGAATCATTCATTACCAGAACTCCTTGCAGTGAACACATCACAGGTTTCTGGTTTAACACCACACTATAAGATTCTACTTCTCCTTTTCAATCCTCTACAAAACCTTCCACCACCGTACCTCTACGCCCTTCTTCATCCTTACACTCCCTCACGTACTCTTGGCATTTCCTCCTCCATGATCCACACCTCTTACCCGTTTATCTTCTTTGTGATCATTGTTTTTCACAATGTTTTATTGTTGTGTCTGTACGTTGACCTTGAGTGTCCTAAAGGGGCCCATAAATAAAATGTATTATGATTATTATTATTTTTATTAAGCTTCTTTTTCTTTCAGTTGTTAACCTTTCGGGGTCGCCACAGTCGATCATCCGTTTCCATCCATAGTTACCGCCCGTATGCTGCTGGCTAACAGTACCAGTGATGGCACTTGTTAGCCTGAGCCGGATCCAGTTTGGAAATCAGTTTCATGTTCCGTATATGGATTTTGCATAGGTTTTACGCCCGATGCACTTCCGGATGCAACACTCCCCATCACAGTCCCCACCCTGGCTTGAAGCCCCTTCGTGGCTGGGTTTTATTATTATTATTATTATTGGGTGTGAATGCTGGAGGCAATCACAACCATATGATATTCTGCCAGAAAATTCTTTATACATTTTTTTTTCTTCCGTAGAGTCTTTGGCATTCAACTTCTTCAAAATATTTCATCATATCGACGTCTTTTAAAGTTTAAAACGTTAATGCTGTCATTTAGAATTTTCTGAACTTTCACTACTTTCAACATTTACTATTTTTCACCAATTTTCTGCCCCATTTATATTTTTGGGAAAATCATTCAAAATCCTTCAACCTCTTCAAAGAATTCACAGATAATCATCCCTTCACAGAACCTTCATACTTTCACCTAGAAACACCATTCAACATTAAAGACGTAGCTAAGTTGGTTATCTCTCACCTTGCCATTCAACCAGCTCCGACCCAAGTCATTCATTGTCTTGAAATGAACCTTAAACGTGGTGAGATTTGGACAAACAAATCAGAAATTAGGGTTGAGCGCTCCTTAAGGCAGAGTGCAAGAAGTTGTAAAAATAATACAGAAAGATTGCAAATAAATTGCCATAAATCCCATAAATCTGACTCCACTTACATAATTTTTGTATTAATACCTTAAAAAATGTGTCCTGCTCCTACAATCTGGATAAAGTATACACTACTGCGTTCAGCAGGCCCTTATGGTTGCTTTCGTGCCCTAGTTTCCAGGAACAGACCCACGGTGTGACATGGGGCTTAATAGTTTGAACCTTCCCTCTGAGCTCTGGCAGCCCTTCTCTGTCATTGAACACAGACATGCCTAAGCAGCACCTGATTCACATGTCACGATCTAGAGCAGAGAAAAAGAGAAGGGAGGGACTGCTCATGCTCACCATCGTGAGGAGCTGCTAAAGGTCTAATCCGTGGACTTAATGAATCTATTCATCCATCTATCCATCTATTCTTCCATCTATTCATCTATTAATCTATCTATTCTTCTATATTCATCTATATATAATATATATTATCCATCTATCTATTCATCTATATTCATCTATCATCCATCTATCATCTATCATTCATTAATTTATCCATCTATTCATCTATCTATCCATCTTTGTATCTACCTATCCATCTATTTATCTATTGATTCATCTATATTCATCTATCTATCCATCTATTCATGTATAAATACATCTAACTTTTTATCTATATCAATCAATCTATTCATTTATCCATTCCTTGATTCATCTAAATCAATCTATCAATCCATCTATTCATCTAACTATCCATCTATTCATCTATTTCATCTATTCATCTATCTATTAATCTATCTCTCCATCTATATATTAATCTATAATCTTTTCATTCACAATTGCAGACTAGCTCTAGCTCTTTCAGCAAAACTTCAAATATTCCACATCTTTCATGCACTATCATTTTCATTCAACTTTTTATTCCAAAATATACTATTCAGAATCTTCCGAATACTTCATCTCATTAACACTTCTTCAGGTTCTTCCTTTTCAGAAGATGTTTTTTCTAATAATTCTTATTATTATTAGTATTATTAGTAGTAGTAGTAGTAGTATTATTATTATTATATATTATTAGTATTATTATTATTAGAGGTAGTAGTAGTATTATAATTGTTATTATTATTATTATTATTATTATTATTATTATTATTATTATTATTATTATCATCATCCTTATTATTGTGAGTTGAGGAATACAACAAGAATTTCCGGTTGTTGACTGTTCAGAACTGCCAAAGAGGAACTCAAACTGTGTTAGGCAGGTGGTTATAATGTTATGGCGTATATGATGAGTTTGAGCTCTCAATGTGGGGGGGACCCAGTCATGATCAGAATTTGTAGTGCTTCTCTGATGGTCAAAGAAGTGTGATAAAACATTTTTTTTTTTAATTATTTGCACGAGTGTTAGAAAAGAGCTGATACAAATTGTATGAGCATTAACCTCAGGAAGAGTGAGACTTCCTCCCCCTTGTCTCCAGTGCTGAGATTCATAGTTCTTTCATCCAAGTCTGACTCTTTGTTCGTTCACAACAAAGAGTCAGATCAGAGCGCAGGGGCAAGAAAAGCTTCTCTCCTTAAATAGCCATCAATTCATTATTTTTTCTTACATAACTGAGACACTTCCACAACAGGGAAACACTTTCAACCCACTTCCTGACCATGTCTCTGTTCCCTTAAACTCCCCTGCCCTACAATTATAGTGATTATGTCTATATGGAGTGATAAATCTCACATTTTCATCACTCTTTATCCTGAAATTAGATCAGTCTCTATTCACTTCAAAACCGTATGTTTATGTGTCAGCATGCCTCCAATGAAATGGAATAGGACGGATCAACAGCAGGTTTTTTTTACTTGTATTGTGCCATCTAATCTCACGCATGATTAGGAGAGCAATAACACGACTGTCTGAGCAGGTTACAAATATGTGAGCTCCCCCTTCGGTGTGATTTACGTCTGTGTGTATTCTTTAATGCGTGTGACAGCCTAGAAAAATTCTATTGAAAGAGTAACTGTCACATTACAAGCGGACTCATTCTTTCTTTTTGGCCATCTGTGCTCCTGCTACATTACAAACCTTGGGCCCCTTACTGCCCGTGACCTTCATCTAGCCTGCCGGATTGCTGTTGTCACTTGCATTTATTTCTTTCAATACCACCTATAGTCCTTGTGGCCTCGACTCAAACTCTTATTATGAAAGAGTGATTGTGGTAATGCAACTTGTTCAATAATTTGAGGGATGGTAATCGTTCCCCCCTCTCTCAGCCTGCTTTTCCATAAATATCAGCATAGGTTCTACCATCTACCTCCATTACCTCTGTCACTATATGTACTTCACTTCCTGTCTCTTCATAATCTGTGACGCCCTATTGTGCTCCCTTTGACTGGAAAGGCTGTGATGAAAAGGAAAAGGGGAGCAGAGGGCTCTATATCGAGCTCAAGCATCCACTTGCAGGAATGTGTGAGTATAGCGTCCTCCTGTGGTCATTGTCACCTGATTACTGTCACACTCAACCGCCCTATTGTCTTCAGGTCTAATTTGACTTTTATATTTATGAATTCTTATTTTTATAAATCCATATGAGCAGTACAGACAGATGTGCATTATTTTATTTCATAGATAAAATTATCAAACTTTCCAGCCTTCCCACCCACCACAAAAACAAGAGTGGCTCAATTTCATGAAAGGCTGGTCTGTAAACATACATTAAACACTGTCTTGCTTCCATTTGTTTCTAAACACAGCAGCTAAGCCTCTTTTAACCTCTTACAGCCGAAGTCGAAACTCAAGTCGTAGCTCCATCAAGTCACATGTAAATGACACCAAAGCTGCCGAATCATGGGAAAATCACTACCCATACTACTTTATATCAACAAGACATCTAGTTACATGAATCAAATACATCAGTTCACACAGTGAAACGGTCCAGATTCATACAGTGAAAGTGTACGTTCATATTGTTAAACAATCCAAGTTTATTGAGTGAAACAATCCAAATTCATTCATAGTCTTTTATAATCTCAGTTTATTTGTTTCTTAAATCTAAATGTGTTTATTAATTTCCGTTTATAATTATGTATACATTTTTTTAATCCGGGTTCGTCTCGTTGACCCGGAAGTGTTTGTGAAATCCATTAAAGCCAGTTGATGTTAGCTTGCTAGTTAACGCTATCTGTCAGGCGGGTCCAGTCATTGTGCAGGGATGGAAGTGACACGCCGAAGTAAGTTGTCAACTAGATATTCCTCCTTGTGTTATTAACTTTCTATATGAACTAATTGAATTCACATCTAAGAAATAACCAGATACAGACATTTAAATCACACCGTTCTTCCATTCCACAGTATTTGTTCTGCAAGCTAAGCTGTAAAGCTAAGTGTTCCTCTTTTGGCTAACACGCTTTCCTCATATTGTTTTCTGTAGATTTTAAAGACTGTTTAAAAACAGTGTACAGTGCGTTGGATGAAGCTGACTTTCTCGCAATTGATGGGGAATTTTCAGGTTAACAATTTTATTATAAACTAAAATACCTAAGGCTTTTTATATAAATTATAATTGCTAATGCTGATGTCTTTATCAGGTATAAGTGACGGTCCTAATGTCAGTGCACTAACTAACGGGCTGGACACACCGGAGGAGCGGTACACTAAGCTTAAAAAGGTTAGCACATTTAGCAGTTTATCGTCGCAGGTATAGGTTGAGCACCTCCTATATCATATCAGTGACTCTCATCCCTTCTATCTTCCAGCATTCCATGGACTTCCTGCTGTTCCAGTTTGGACTATGCGCATTCAAGTATGACCAGACTAAGTCAAAGTGAGTTATAGCTGGGTGTTAAGACTGCTTTTTATGTGGCTAAATACTGACTGTATCGACCCACCTTTTTTTAGTGTTGGCTGTTCCAATTTGCTATAAGCAGTCCAGTTGATTCAACACTCGAGTGCTGACGCTGTAACCATAATGACATTAATGCAGCTTTTAAGTCACTTGCACATGCTTAATTGTTGTAATAATTTCACTAATTCCCATTGTTCTGTTCTCTGTATTCCCATCTCTGCAGGTATATTATAAAACCTTTTAATTTTTATGTATTCCCGAAACCTTTCAACAGGACATCCCCTGACATAAAGTTTATCTGTCAGGTAAGTCATTGTTGGTCATCGTTGTTGTCATCGGATTGCTTCCATCTTAACATTGAAAATATATGGACCAAAAAATTGTCTCCGCCGTCAAAATTTTAAAAAATGCATTAGAGACAGATACTTTGAAAGGTTAGGATTCTCCAAGCTGTTAGGGCATCCGTCTTTATATCCAGCCAATTAATAAAATAAAATACATCTAATTGTCTGTCTTTTCAGAGTTCTAGTATTGACTTCCTGGCCAGTCAAGGATTTGACTTCAACAAGGTGTTCTGTAACGGTGGGTACATCACAAGTTGATATTGTTTTTTTTTGGAAAATGTAAACTGTTACACCATATGGTCAATTTAAGTTACATTATAATATAATAGTAACAAAATAATATTGTACTAGTCAGTTGGAACTAATAAACACAAAGCATCACCAGAGCAGTATGTTATAACTACAGCTTTGCTTTCATCACATGGAAACCAAGTGATGTAATTCAGTAAAAGATATTTGACACCAGTATTTATTAACCAGCTATGTTGTTTTGTCAGGAAAGCAGAATCTTGGTCACTTGCTGTCTATTTAGACATTATTATTGAGCCTATTTCTAGTGTAGGGTATGGAACTATGTGACATTCCACACATTTTCATTTATAAATGCTGTGAGTTGTATGGCTGCACTGCTCTTCAAAGCAAATTTCCCTTAGGGGACAATATATATTCTTATCTACATTCATTCATATTTTAAAAATATAACTTTTGTATCATAAATATATAAATAAAGCTATTTGGGCCTAGCTGAGCCTCTTAAGCAGTACTTTGAATATTCTGATTACTTTTGACTAAACAACTTAAAGTAAATTTGAGGTTTTCTTTTCCTTTTTTTTTTTTTTTTTTTTAAAGGAATTCCATACCTAAATCAAGAAGAGGAAGTTCAGCTGAGGGAGCAGACCGAAGAGAGGAGAAATCAGCATGCTAACGGTGTAGGCACTCCATCCTATATCTCACCATCATCCTCCAAAGGTCCTGCACATGTGCCGGAGGAACATAAAGACTTCATCAACAGGGTCATGTAAGTGGAACAGTTTCTCTAATTACTGAGGTATAGAACATTTTTGAAGATTGATAAAACTCCTGTCTCTGATGAGGTAAAAAGAGCAGGGGGTACTGCCAGAGTGGTGTGTGATACTGCGATCCAACCAAACCCATTGCAAATTATCACACCGCTCTACTCCCGCAAATCACCTGGCATGATTTATGTCAACCGAAATTTTATTATATTATTCTGATCAGAAATTCGCGAATTATGCAAGACGATCTCAAGCAACACAAGTAGCCTGGCACGACTTTGCAACCAATTATATCTACTCCTGGTTTTGCATCAACTTTGTATGTTCTTGTTCAAAGCAAAATAGGGTGAATTGGATAGTTAATTTAGTTTGAGTATTCAGATAAAAGCTGCGCATGCTTGTAACAGTTTATTTCACACTGAGAAGATGAGATTATCTTGTGGGCACACTGGACATGAGCAGCTTGGAGAGAATCTGTGACCCTTAAGAACATTCTGATACTCTAAAGATAGTTAAGTCCTTTCAGGTATACCTCAACTGACGACCACTACATCAGTTATTGTATCATTGCACTTATTCCATTGCACACTGTGATAATGGTTTCACTTTATTTTTATTTACCTCATGGCAAATTAAGGTATTCCACCCAATGGTCCAATCCTACAGTTTAATTACCATTGGTAGGAAAGACTTCCTTTAAAGTTCTGTTGTGGTCCCTCTGTGGTCTCGGACTAATGCTGAAGGTGCTCTGATAGGACTCCCGTGTGGCATGCAGAGGGTAAGAGGTATTGTGCATAATACTGAGGAGTTTCCTTAATAACCTTCCCTCTGATGCCTTGACCAACGACATTATGTCCAGACTGCAATAAGATGTTGATGTTGATGTAGACGTGGAGAACTACCATGTCGTAGCTGATGTGAACCCAAACACGGCGTTTGTGATTTTCTGACACATCTGACTTGTGCAACAAATACAAAGCAGAAGTTGTTTGAATGATGCAAGGAAATGAAGATGATCCCAAGCCTATATTCACCTGAGTAGAGCAACAGGAACATTCTCATTACCTTCGTGAAGTCAGCATCATGTTTTGATCTGCTTTTTTTACTCACCGCAGAGAGAAGGTTGAGGCCCTCTTCACAAACTCTGAGAAGACTTTAGACTTAGAGCCATGTACTGGGTAATCTAGCTCTTTTCTCTAAATACCGCATCAACACTGAATTTGTTTTTGTCATGCACTTTCTACAATTCCTTATATGTAATATGTTTTCTCAACAGGTTTCAGAGGAAGCTGATCTATCAGACACTGAACTGGAAGTGAGAATCACTCCACTCTATTGCTCTTACTGTTGTATTTGTTGGTGTTTCTAAACATCTTTTTTTGCACAGGTTTCCTAAAGGTCTTCATGTGGAAACCATAGAAACAGAAAAGGTGGCAACATGTTTTTATTTTAAGAGATTTTGCACTCGTTTTGGTGTTGAGTGATAAAATATTCATGAAGGATCTGTATGTGTGCAGAAGGAACGGTACATCCAACTTAACAAAGTAGATGACGAGGAGAGGAAGAAGAGGGAGCAGCAAAAACTAGAGAGGGAGCAGGTGAGTTTCAGTTCAAGTTTGTCTGGTCTTTTAAAGGTTTAATGATGCATTACTAATTTATAATGTCATTTTTGCTACACACTTCTCTACCATTAACAGGAAGAGCTAAATGATGCTGTCGGATTCTCAAGGGTCATCCATGCCATCTCTAAATCTGTGAGTCAACCCGTTTCCTTGCATCATAACTGGGCGTTAATAATAACCTGGAGAACCAACATATTCCTGGGTTTTGGAAGTCTGACTTAAACCCTTAACCTGTTTCATCTGACCTACAGGGGAAACTCGTTGTCGGTCACAACATGTTGCTGGATGTAATGCACACCATCCATCAGTTCTACTGCCCACTGCCTGAGGTACAAACTCCAGAAGTGTTTTTTAAATAGAGGCTTTCTTGCTAAATAATGTTTTTATGAATTATTTATGCCAATGCTCCTTTACTCCAGGATCTCCAAGACTTTAAAGAAGTCACGATGTGTGTCTTCCCAAGGTAATCTTTTTGCTGCAGATGCATTGAAAATGTTTCTTTGCGTTTTATTTTTCAACAACTTACGTTTTTTTTCTGTTCGCTTGCAGACTTTTGGACACAAAGTTGATGGCTTCCACTCAGCCCTTTAAGGTAAATGGTCATTGCTAGAATATCAGAGTTGTCAGTTGAGTGCAGATTTTATTTATCGGACAGGTTAAAATTGGTACCAGTTCCACTGCTTTAGGTGTTTATGTAGTTAACCTTGTGTTTCAGGAGCTGATCACCAACACTTCTCTGGCAGAGTTGGAGAAGCAGCTGAAGGAGACCCCCTTCAAGTCGCCACAAGTTGGTTAGTAAATGTTAACATTTGCCTCTATCACACGCAATCTACAAAGAGATACTGACAGTTTATTCTTTTTATTGTTCCTGTCAGAAACAGCCGAGGGATTCCACAGTTATGACACATCCCAAGAACAGCTCCACGAGGCCGGGTATGATGCCTACATCACTGGTCTCTGTTTCATCTCAATGGCCAACTATCTGGGTAACAAACACACACACCTGAACCTCTTTGGCGATTTAAATGTGTCAATATGTGCTGTTAAAACTGTGTACTGATCCTTTACAGGCTCTTTCTTGACTCCACCCAGAGCGTTCATCTCGGCACGCTCTAAACTCATTGAGCCTTTCTTTAACAAGTAAGACATTCACTGATATTTGCAGCTCTGTCATTGGTTGCAAAATCTATAAAATTAATTTAATTATTTTGTTGTCTGGCCTCCAGGCTTTACCTGATGAGAATAATCGATATCCCTTACCTCAACGTCACAGGACCAGATTGTGAGTAAGATATTGTACAACTGTTAGATTGACTACTTATACTAAAAGGTAACGTGGAGTATTTGAACGTTGGCAAGCTTTGTTCTTTTGTTTTTTGATAATTTGGAGTACGTTCGTCACATCTGTATACCTGCAGTTGGATTCACGAAAACTTCATGACTTTCAAAGTGATCTGTAAATTTTATGATGAAGGTAAAGCATTCCTAAGAGACACAAAGTTTTTTTTTTTTGCTTGCCGCAAAACTCCACAGAAATCCTCCAAAGCAGCAGGTAGTGATTTTTGCTTTATCAAGAGCAGAAACTACCAAAACAAAGTTACACTAGTAGAGTTCAAAGCATATCTTAACCTGCAGTGTTGTTTTATGTCAAGATGAGGAAACAACTGTTTCTAAAAACCAGTATAGATGATGAATAAGTTGTTGCTGTCTAATTATTTTTTTGTCATGAGTACCTTGTGGACCTTTAGAAGCCAAGTTAATGGAAAATCACATATATTATTTAGTATGAGAATAGCAAAAGTGTGAAAGAAAGGAAAACATAAAGACCAAACTTGTGAAACTGTTGAGATAAAATGGTGGGTTTTTGAGAAGGAGCTGCATGGAGCGTGAGAATCTTCTTACAGGACGTCTGTTCTGCTGCAATGTGTCGTGAAGGCTATTGAGGATTTTACGGGGATATACACTTGCTGTCAGGGAAGACGGCGTAGGCCTACTTTTCTTAAAATTTTGGGTTAAAAGATATCACTCAATGACTCTCTGGATTAAAATGACTTTTACCAATGCGCCAGCTCACCTGTCGTATTCCCTGCAAATATCCTCTCATCCAACTTGCAGTACAACCTAAACGAGACCATGTCCTGTATGTCACCTTTCCAAAAGAATGGAAGACGAGTGACCTCTACCAACTCTTCAGTGCCTTTGGTAAGAGATGATCGTGTCTGATAATTCAGCTTCAGCTAAAGTCAGAACTGTGTGACTCCTGTCACTCACTTTTTACTTCTATCGACACAGGGAACATCCAAGTCTCATGGGTAGATGACACGTCAGCGTTTGTGTCCTTAAGTCAGACTGACCAAGTACAGATAGGTGAGTCAAAAACAGCAGCTGAAAATACACACCAGACTGGTATCTGAACCAAAAAAAAACATTGACCCGATCCTTTAAACACCCTAGCTATGAACACCAGCCGCTATGCAGAGAGTTACAGGATCCAGACGTATGCGGAATACATCCGGAGTAAGCAGGACAAGGAGAAGCCTGGACAGACGGCCAAATCCTGGGGAGAGGACGGCTGGGTGAAATCTCACTTCTCACCCTCCACTACGTGTGCTGGTTTTGGATATACCAGGTATGCTAGTCCTGATATGCAATGTATTTTCAACTTGCATTCTTTCTATTTGCATTTTGTTTTTTTATATCCATCTTTTTTTATTTTCTTTTTTTCTTTGCTGTCGTAGGGGTTTGAGGAAACGCAGCATCAGTCCCATTCAGGGAGAGCAGGCGCGTGGAGAGGCCCTAATTACAGATGGATGGAGTCACTACTCTTACCCAGATAGCACAGGCAGCAAGAAAATAAAAACCGATGGTGTGTATACGCAAGCATACTTACATACTTAAATGATATGCCTTGATGCAGTTTCTGATTTTTATTTATGATCGCATGTTTCAGAATGAACTACTATTTTGCAAGATTTAATAAGTGACAAAATGTTAAAGCACTTTTACAGTATTTCCATCAGTTTTTTTACTTTGTTCGTCTCAACGGGCACATAATTCTGCTTCTACTGTGTGTTTAACAATGTTAGATTTTAACATTGATTTGTCAGAAAAGTTGTATGTGTCTATAGCTCTTCCAAGTGGACTTCACCTGTTACATTCCACAAAAACTAAAACCTATGCGGAATGTCTTATACTCTGTTATTTCTATCAAATTTGATGCAGTAGTTATCAAAGAGCTTTGGAACAAAATGTTTATTTTCATGGTGTTACTATAACATAATGATGTTATAGCCTTATTTATAGAAATATATGTATTGTGTTTAATCACCATAATACATAGTTACTGACATATAGTAACCGGTATATTGTTTTAGACACTGAAAATAAATATACTTGATAATTGTGGGGCTATTGTTCAAGGCTATTTGGGGTATGTAATGCAGGCATGGCTCGATTTAGAAAATCATTGAGCAGAACAGTTTTTAAATCACTGAACTTTTCTATAATCTCAGTTTTATTTTAACATTATACTTTTGTTATTACTGGTCCTCTAGTGGTGGCCACCGTGCCCCAGTAGGCCTTGGTTTAAAAAAAATTAAATATGCCACCAACAGTGTCCCAGAAACGAAACAAGTAAATGTTATTCACCCAATAACAGGACAATAAATTAAAGAAGGCATCTGAATACAGACTAATCACAAAACCGATCAAAGGATTAATAAATAATAAGCCACTCCAACAGAAATCAAGATTGGTGTTACTGCATTGATTATTTGTTGCTTGAAATGTTTTTAGACCATAGTATAATGTAACATTTTGCTTTTAAAACTTAAGTTTAACTTATACTCCTGTATCTGGCATAAAACTGCAAAATGAAGATCAATTTTGTGTTGATATACTGGCTATTTTAGGCATTGTTATGTCAGTTAATGAGCAAATGGCAGCCACAGTAATGTTTGCAGTTTTTCTGCAGACCTTTAGTATAATTGGCCCTGATGGTTAAATATGAATCAAAAATTATTTCATTAACATAATTCTCACTTAAATCTGTTCAGAACCATTTTAACTCTTAACAGTGATGGAGAAAATTGTTGAACAAAAGTAGATTATTGTGCACAAAAACTGAGGCATTGTAAAATTTGTCCGAGTAATAATTACTAAATATTACATAAGGATGTCCAACAGGCTCTAATGCATGTGTTGTGATTTCCTAGTTTTGAGTGGACAGTCAAATTCAGACGCCGTTGAGAGCAAGACCTCCGAAGGATGGCTAAATACGGCGTAAGTAAAAGGAACATAATTTATCCTGCATCGATTATCTTGTTTGCTGTAATTCCAGCATCTTAATGGTTGCTCTGTCCAGCAGAGATTCCTCATCTGCTTCAATGGGGTTGAGTCCAGTCCCTGAAGATGACGACGAAAGTCCAATGGGCAAAGAGCCGGCTAATGATGTTGAGGGGACAGTTGCCTGGCAACAATCCACCATCACGAGGAAAGGTCAAAAGGAAAAAGCTAAAGGTGTGTTAGTGTGATGCTTCATTGTGATTAAATATTGTGTAGGGATGAGCCCAAAGCAAACACTAGATTTTGAGGCAAATCTGAATGTAGATCCAGGAGGGTGTTTTTTTTTTTCCCCAATTAGGGTATCATTGCAGAATAGCTCAAATGGGCCATTGTTATTAATGCAGGGGGGGGGGGCGGGGGGTCAAGCAATCTACAAAGATCTGATGTACCATTATAACCGCGTACAGGTGAAGGAAGTGAACCACTTGCTATCTTGTCAGAACAGCTCCTGTCAGTGGGTGGGATATATTATGCAGCAAGTGAACATTTTGTCCCTAAGTTGATACGTTTGAACAGGACAAATGGTCAAGCGTCTGGATCTGAATGATTTTGACAATGGCCAAATAGTGATGGCTTGAAAAGTGGATCAGAGCATCTCCAGAACTGTATGCTTTGTTGGATGTAGTCTAAGGAAGGACAGTTCTTGAATCGTGACAGGGTTATGGACGTCCGAGAATCATTGATGCATGTTGAAAGCAAAGGCCAGCCCTCATCCATAGCAATTGGACTTCCATTTTACCTTAACAGAAGTCCAGGTTGCTACAGCTTGAATTTGAAAGGATTACCATTTTCCCAAGGTTTTCCCTCATCGAAACTTGCTGCATAACCATGAAGTCCTGAAAGTGCTCATCGGTGTCAGAACTGGACCATGGAGCAATGATTTTCATTTACATCTTTTACCACTGTTTCTTACTGGGAAGAGAAATAGCACCCGGATGCCCTATGGAATGGGCAGACTTTTGAACACAGTACTTCATGGCAGTGGCCTTTTTAAGCAAAATAATGCTACCTGACACACAGCAAAAATTGTTCAGGGATGATTTTGTGAACAACAATGAGTTCAGGTGTTGACTTAGTCTCTAAATACCCCAGATCTCAGTCCTGTCAAACATTTGTGGAATGTAGGGGATAAACAAGTCCGATCCATGGATGTCCCACCTCGCAACTTACAGGACTTAAAGGATCTGCAGCTGATGTTTTTGTGCTTCGATTTTTTTTAGCTGTTTTGTTGGCTGAAAGGGAGTTGCATAATAAAAGGCAGATGATGATAATTAGAGATATTTCTGAATGTCTATCCTGCTCTTCCACAGAACCTGAATCAACAACAGCGCTGTTTGAGGTCCCAGAGGTCTGGTAGCGAGAGGTGAGGAGTGGAGAGACCACTGTCCCACACTGAAGCTCCTGCTCTGAGTCTCTTCATCAGTACATGGGGCACTTTTTCCTGTACGGCTGTATGTCACTGGGAATGGTGCAGGCCCCATAGTCATTCATTCACGCAACTGTTATGGAGATCATGTCCTAAATGGACTACTGAGAGAGGGAGAGATCACAAGCCATAAGCACAGCTGCCATTTTCACATCTTTCACCAGAGAAGCAGGAAACTCTTCTGGGTAAACGCACACATCGCAGAATCTTGAACCTGAACCATAGAAATGGTCATTTATCCCATCTTCACACTGGAATCTGTGTGAAGACCACGGCGAGGGTCCATAAACCCATTAATCATTTCAGTGAGTGTGTGTGCATCTGTTTCATCAAGTCAGATAGAACAACACTTGACAGTTCTGTAGTTTACAACATCTGTATTTTAATGCAGGCACATAAAGTTTTTTCCATTTTTAAAAAAAATGTTCCGTCAACCTGCAGACTTTTATGAGCTTAGCAGACAATTTGATGTTTGTTATCTATGGAATTTTGATCCTTCAGAAAATGTGATTGTCTGTTTTCTTTTTGTACAGAGTTGTTTTTCTTTACCTTTTTATGTTAAATGTTTTGTAACCATGTCAAAAGTGTCATATGCAAAAGGTGTAAACGTTAAGATGACGTGTACATTTTTGTATAAGAAAAGTTTAAAATATTTCCTTTTGAAAAGGGGGAAAAAATTAAAGAATGTTTCTTAGTATCTCTGGATTGTCTGTTTTCATCCTCATACATGTATCTCCTTTCCCTGGTAAGTTATTAGCAAATCCTTAATCTAATGTGGTTCAATTTATATTTAATTATTTTTTTGCCAACTCCAATAGTTTGTTAAAGACACATTTTGGGGTATTGTGTATGCGTTCTTACATACGGTTTCCCGTGGGCTTCAAAATTGGCATGGAAACAGGTCTTAAATTTAATCTTTCCATACCTAACCCATTTCAACTTAAAGGAAAGCCCTTAGTCATAGCCATGATGTTTTTCTTTTTTCTACACAAATGTCATTCATAGTATTCTACCTCGATTTGTATTAATTTGTTAAATATTCCTTCTAAAAACCAAGTAAGGAAGTATTTATTTAAACTGGTGGAAGATATGCTGACTGTGCAGGTTTATTATGAGTTCCAGGTCACCTATCTCCTCAGGAACCTCGCTTGACCTCCATCAGGCACAAACCAGGAATGTGACCTTGAGCACTGGAAGACAGAGGCATGAGAATGTACAAGAGTGGAGCGATAAGGCACAATAACAGGATGAGAAGATGAAACGCAAGATATGAGCGAGACAATAAAAGGAAAAGATACGACAAGTAAAGTTTTAGAAATCTTTACCTTTTAATAGATTTTTCGGAGTTCTCACCTGGTTTGTCCGGGCAGAACCACAACTGACAGGGTACCGTCTGGAAGTGACTTGAAGAGCTTCTGCAAGCGGCGATCCAACTTCCTCATCATGAGATCCATTTCTTGATCCTGTACAGATTAGGCTTTACGACATTTGCTCAACGGTACATGTCTAAAAAAATGTAATGAGCTCTAAATCATTTTTACCTCGGTTTGGTTGCAAGATTGCAGAAAAACTAATTGATGGATTTGCGTGAGATTTTACCCAGATGTTGATTGTGGCATATCCTACAGGTGATTAACTTTTGGTGAAATTATAGTAAACATTTTTTTAACCTTAGCAATTCAAGCACGTTTGGAGGGTTTTTTTTGCAATAACTCAAAGAATGGACAGATTTGGATGAGATTGTACCGCAATGACCACCTCGGGTAGTTGTGAGCCTTAGCGAAGTTTCGTGCTCTCTTAAATGTGTTGGAATTCTCTCATTACTTTACTTTCAGTTTATGCCTTTAAATGTTACAAGAAGAATGCATTTAAAAAAAATTCACAATACCATCATAAAACTTCAGGTGTTGGGTGTTTCTGGTCTGCTTAGGTTAGTATGTAACAGAGTGGTCTACGGAAGGATAAAGGGTGAACATGCGACATGGTCTTTGGTGCGTATGGTTCAGTGATGCGTGTGGAGAGTGAAAGTTGGCCTGTGTCGTCCAATCACACAGAGGAGCTACTGCAGCATAAACTGCTTAAAGAGTGAAACCTGTTCTGACTGAAAAGTGTCACAGTGCATTGCAAAGCTGTTTGCTGACAAAAGGGAAACCTGCACGACATCACGCAGGTTTCTTTTAATGTTTCTTGATAGTATCTCAGAATGCTGGGATAGGTCAAGTGTAGAAAAATCAATAGTGTTATCAGTAACATGGCCAACAACCACTAAATTTCTCCTTATTGAGATTAATAAAGCTTGTCCCTGACAACAAGGGTACATCCCTAAAAGGCCCCAACCCCCTGTGTTGTACAAGCAATCACACTGATGGAGCCCCTCAAATTGAATGTTCAAAAAAATCTATGCAGTTGCTTTAAGAATGTGAGAATCGATGCAAACTTATATTACCTGACAGCTGGTGGACATGTGAGTCCTCTCCTCGTTTTCTGCTGATTTCCTGTCAGAGCCCTCAATGGTGGCTGGCATCGTCTTGGCAACCCATGAGGCCAAGTGAGGTGGAGTTAGGGCTGGACAAATGATGTAGTTCTTCTTCTGCAGGTACTCGGAGGAGCAGAGGGCGGCATGTTTGTCATCTGAAGTGTCAAACTCTGTTGGCCAGAGACACACAGAGACATTACACGCACAGCATGATGAGTTATATTGAACAATAAAGCTTATAACTTACGTATGTGTGCATATTTTGGATGTTTTCCAGGTTTCGCCGGCAGTAGAACTCTCTCCACTGTGCCAAAGTGAGCAAATGTCTCTGTAACCGTCTGCTGGGATAATTTAGCTTCTTTGGCTGTGAGCCGCAGGTGTGTGCCGTTTACTATAACAGGAGTTTGTCCATTGCTTTTTGGATAAAAGTTCATGCATTCAGCTATAATGGGGTTCATCTTAACAGCGTAGAGGTTATTGGTGTTGAGTCTGTCAACCATCAATGCATCAAGAGTCAGGTCAAGGTCCAACATCGTCTCATTAACAGGCCTCTGGACCTTAAGAACCACAAACACAAGCAGAATACAGTGTTGTGCAAAAGTAGATTGTGAGAGAAAGCAAATGATTAAGTTTATCAGGGTTACCTTTATATGCTCTCCATGCAAATTCTGTCCATTCAACGTTTTTAAAGCCAGCATAGCACTCTCCAGCAGCTTAAACATGATTTCTGCATGAACCTAGAGCGCAAAGATATGAGCAAGATCAATAAAGCATATCCAAACAATGGAAAAAAAAACTTGTTTAGCAATAATTATCAACGTATTAGAGCCGCTACAAGCTCATCTCTCTAGTCAAGAGGCCGGCAGATACTGTACATCAAACAGCCATGCCATTAAAACCAATGAGTTATGCTAAATTAAACCCTAAAAGAAGCAATAATTGAATTATTAAATTAAAATATTTGAACTCAGGATAAGTCTTGTTATTCCCTAAAATGTGGGACTAAAATATGCTCTGAAAGACTTAGAGACATATATGAATAAAGGAATGTAGGTGAGATATACCCGGACAGTTGTGTTCAAAATTTTGATTTTCTCAACTGGTCCAAAGCAGCGAAACAGCCGCTTGACTTCCCTCGCAGAGAAACCTACAGGAAACGGTCCAGCAAACACCACACACATATCTCTAAGGCTTGCACATACCTTAAAGCATAAACACAAGAATTGATTAGTATATTAAAATTAAAAAAAGAATGTATAAACTGATCACGGTAGGATGATACGCCTCACCCTGTGGTAACGCTGCTCCAGAGGAGGGAGATACTTTTTATGGTGGTCTGAGAAGAAAGGAAACTGCAGCACTGAGAGGAACGGACAACTGGGCTGTCTCCTGAAAGAAGCCAACACCTGAAGGAGTTGGAATGAGGTAAATAAAGGGAAAAAAGGAGAAAGGCATAAGCTGTAAGATAAGATTCCATGGTAGATCAATGGGAAAGGCAACTTTATTTAAACAGCGCATTTCAGCAAAAGGGCAATTTGAAGAGCTTTCCTCAAATAATCCACAACATTGAGACAAAATGCAAAAGAACAATAAGATATTGTTAAAAAACAGTTAAGAAAGATTAGAAAATTGTAAACAAACTAAAAAAAAAAAAGATAAGCTAGAATAAAAAGAAAATCCACTGTTTAAGCCCTTTCAACATAATTCCAAACAGTTTTGTTTAGGAAAAGACAGAGAAAAGCATAATAGGAAAGTTTGATGCTTTGATTTAAAAGAACAGAATTTTCTGGGAGCTTGTCCCAAATATTTTGGTGTATAAAAACTGAACGCTGCTTCTCCATGTTTAGTTCTGACTCTGGGGAGACTGAGCAGAACCTGACCCAGACGACCTGAGAAGTCTGGTTGGCTCATACCATAGCAGAAGACCAGAGATTTATTTTGGTCCTAAAATGTTCAGTGCTTTGTAAACCAGCAGAGTATATTGAAATGGATTCTCTGAGAGAGAGGAAGCCTCAGAACATTTCTGAATCAGCTGCAGCGATCCGATCGATTTCTGAGGAAACGCAGTTAAGAATCTGTTACAGTAGTCAAGTTAGTTTTTCCAAATCCTGCTGAGACATCAGTCCTCTAAAAACTCAGTTCAGACTCCATGACTACACCCATATGACTGGCTTGGTCGGCGCTTTTTAACATTACAGATGAATGAAGGAGAGCGCTAACCTTTAATCTTTCCTATTTACTTCCAAAAACTATTACCTCAGTTTTGTCTTTGTTCAGCTCAAGGAAATTCTGGCACATCCAGTGGTTGACTTGTTCAATGCACTCACTCAATGCTTGTCCCCGACTTTAGTCCCCTGGATATAGGCTTATGTGCATTTGTGTCTCGTCTGAATAGTTATGGCAATGTATTTTGTTGTTAGCCAAGATCTGAGCCAATGGTTGCATGTAGATGTTAAACAAAAGAGGCCCCAAGACGGACCGTTGGGGAACTCTGCATGTGATCATGAAAATAAATACAGTTAACTATTTTATCTGATTTCAGTAGTAAACCAAGACAGATTTCAATGTGTCAATTCACAGGAGCTTAATTTAGAGACAATTGGACATATTGTTGGGAAGTTATAGCCCAAAAATTATGGGTTTTTTTGCAAAAAGCCCCTATTGTGAGTGAAAAAGACAGTAAAATATTTGGATACAAGTTAGATATCCTTTGGGTGGTTCATATGATATACATTTGGACTTAATCAAACCAACAATTCGGAAGTTTTGTCCGAAAAACTCTATTTTTATATAGTTATTTTTTTATTATATAGTTATTATTTAATTTTTTTATTGATGCTTTTATCTGCTTTTACTTTGTAGCACTTTGAGATTTGATCCAAATGTAAACTGCATTATAAATTAAATGTATTATTATTTATACAAAAACAAAAGAGCTCCCCCAGTGATTAAAATATGAACTATTAGAGTAAAATATGATATCAAGTAATTAAAAAAAGATAGATATCCTAGAGTCAATTCAGGTGCACCAAATTTGGACTAAATAGGACAAACTATTGAGAAATCATGTCCTCAAATCTGACTTTTCAAAGAAATTATGATGCAGAATCATCGTACGTTAGCTCAATGCATACTGATTGAATTGTTTGAGCGGCATTCCACGGCTCCTAAGTCAAAACTGCAGTTCCTCATGTCTCACCTCTTTGTCCGAGTTGTGCCACATCTGATTGGACAGATCCAGTGCAACGTTCGAACGCTTTCCAAAAAAGGCTACTGAACGCCTTACTGTTTGTAGTATGTCAGCAAAACTGCACAAAAAAGACAGACAAAAAATCGGTCAACAGTAAACTCTAGTAGAAAGCGTAGGAAAAAAGAAGACAATAAGATCATTAGTGAAAGAAGCAGCGGTTGAAATCTATACAGAAATCCATATCTAGATTAAGATATCAGCTGAAATGTCTCCCATAAGTACGTTCATTTTAACAGTCATTTCTGCGAGGGTTTCTGTGTCTGAGGAATTAATGTCTTAGTATGGAAATATGTTACGGATAGAGAAACTGCAGTTGCACGGCAGGAAAGCACAGTTCGAAATATGAGTCACAAATTCCGTGGGGGTAATCATTTTTGCAATTAATTTGCAATTTAAAATATATATTAAAATAAGGACAATGAATTTATGCTTGAAAAGGCATCCAACAAATATTGTCGGATGCCTTTTGAGCAAAAGGCTCAGCCAGGGACACCGACTTATTCTCCTCCCTCACACGAGGAGAATAAGATTTTTAACCGGGGGCCCCTCTGTAGCGCTATAGCTACCTAATTTATAATTATATTTTGTGAAACCTTTGTCAAAATTTGCAGCTCTTGAGATCTGTAGATTGCATCAAAATGCAATGCTGTTTACCTTACCAGTGTGGATGTGGCCTGGGTAAAAAAGTGTATGGATTGTATTCCGTGTCGTACCTGTGACTCAAGGTAGGTGCAGGTTCACAGTCCTTGGGCTCCTCCACTAGAGAATACCCCCACAGCTCCTCCAGGTGAAGTTCTACAACCTGAAAGTGAACATACAGAGAAAATCTATATAAGAACTCAGAGCACAGTTATGATCTATAAGAGCTCAGTTCAGACTTATAAGATTCCCAAAACTGGTTTGGAGTGTAGATCTGCAGTAGTTTGATCTGGCCCAACTCAGTTTGAATCAGGTGGGCTGATGGTGTCACTTGGCTAATCAGCCACTCTCTTGTTCTGGCTGATTATTATAATTATGGCTGGGTGTTTCAGGCATATCATCTTTTTGTGTGTTTTTTTTCTTTCTGCCTTCAGACATCAATCGATCTTTATTTATCAAGCATATTTTAAACAATTTCCATGCCAACGTGTTTTTTGTCAATGGATGTAGTAACATAAGTTAAACTTGAGGGAGGAATGCACTTCATCTGCGCACTAATACGCTTACAATAATGGCATGAGAGTTAAAAAATAACTTAAAACATTTTCAAGACAACTCTTTCACCAAATGATCCTGGACTTTACACTGTATGAACACTAGTACTGGTAGGAATGTTAATAAATATTAGTATTGTATTTTATATTTTTTGAGAATTGCAACGTTGCCATGGTTACAGATATAGCTCTTGGAACTGTTTCCAATTGATTCTAATGAAATCTTTCATGCAGTTTTTTTTGTTTTGTTTTTTGTGAAAATCAATATTTGATTTTTTACTAAAATAGTAATAATAAAAGTATTTCAACTGGTCTTGTAGTGAATCCTTAGAAAGTAATCTTACCTGACGAGGTCCAGTTTTAATAAAGTACTGAGCCAGCTCCAGAGCTGCTGCCGCATCCTCAGTGGGATTATGACCCATCTTCTCTTCAGTCTGGATTTGCTTTCTGTTGTTCGCGTAGAAAATAACGGAATTTAAATTACATTAGCCAAGGTGGATGATGGAGGGTAAGACACAGGAAGACAACTTACTTGAGCACAGTCTCGGACAGGACCTTAAGCTTAAACCTTTGTCCGAACTCTCTCCTGTACAGCAGTGATGTGTCGATCACATGCTGGTGGATCAGCTACAAAAACACAAACACAATACAGGCAATTATTATCTAAAAAATAAATCTGTGATTTCAGTGAGCCATAATCACTACAATCAATCACTAAGATTTCTACTACAACCAGACCCCTTAATGGTTCACTCACTGAAACAGTCCAGGTTCATACGGGTGCCTCAATTTCACCATCAGGCACACATCAAATATTTCTTGAGAAAAGTTCTAATTACTACTTCTACTGTTACTATACAGCGTTAACTAAAACTTCAACTACGACTGCTCTTCAACCAATCAACTCTAACTGTTTGCACGATGACACGTGTGGGGTTTTCTGTGCCAGTGGTGAAAATGTATTCAGTGAAGAGTCATAATTATATTTTCAATTTTTTCATTTTTCCTGACTCAAAGGTAAGGATAGAATGGGCTGCGACATAAACAGGAAATCCCCCATAGACACGACCATTGCTTTAACAGCGCTCAATGCAACCCTAGAGTCTGTGAAAGCCCCACTTTCAGAGTGGATTCTTCAAAGGATGCAGACCCTGAATTGAGTCGAAGCTTGGGTTTGGAAGGCAGGTGGTTTTGTTTGTGTAGATTCTCCATTATCCAGGTCATGGTAATTCTAGAAGGTTGAATCTGAAGAAACTGGACTTCTTTTTTAAGACGTTTCACCTTTCATCCTAAGTCAGCTGTAACTCACCTTCAGCGCTATGAGGTCATTGTTGAGTGAATGTCCCACCAGAACCGCATCACTTGGCAACAACATCCTGAGCTTCGCTTGAACATCCCTCAGGTTTGTTGTGATTGGTTGCAGCATTGCCGCAGTTATACCAGAGAACCTATCAGAAGGCAGTAAAATGTGACATAATAAGACAATAAGAGACATTGGTCAAGAAACCCGTCTGCAAACTTCTGTGTGTGTGTGTGTGCGTGTGCGTGTGCGTGTGTGTGTGTGTGTGTGTGTGTACCTGGTGAGGTAATCGAGGATTCGTCTCTGTGGTTTCACCAGCTCATCCATCACACAGCTCCCATCAGGATCCACCAGAGACACACGAGCCAACTCGTACCCCGTTTCTGTCAAACACTGTAGCATAATTATAATTAACCGGTGGAGCAGGGAGGGAAACCTTGAACTTTGAACATTGCCCAAAAAGTGGTAATATAACTCCGGAATAAAAGGGTGAATGAAGTGAAAGAAGAACAAAAGAGGAAAGAAAAACAAATCAGAATTAAAATACGAAAGGTAAAAACAGGTTTGAACAGGCTTTAATTTTATAGGCCGATGCCGACTTGAACTTTATGTTATCATACAACATTTTTATGCCTGTATTTGTGTGACTGTATGCACAAAGATACCATGTCAAATTCCTTTAAGTTTGACTTAATTGTCAATAAACCGTTTTCTGAAACTATAGTTGATTGCAGACAGTTAACGTCTGGGGAAACATAGAGTCATAACTAGTAGGCAGTAATCGAGAGCACCTCACCATCTCACAGTCGAGCCCATACAGAGGGCTTCTGTCGGTCAGGCAGTCAACACTGTCTGTGCTGACAAATTCTTCAAACCCTGGAATTCCTGTGTCAGAGAAAACAAAAACAGTCATATGAGAAAGTAAAGAAAGAAGACCGACGCAACATCCATTCTGATCCATCTACATTTGAAAGCACATTTATTTCTCTCAAATTTAGAGATAACCCAAAAACTATTTTTTAACAAGCACAAAATAGGCTCAATAGAACTCAATGAAACTGTACCTGTTGATTTATTAATTGCAAATGAAAGAAAAATGAAAATACCAAATAGATTTGATTGAAATACTTTTTTTTTTTTTAATGATTTAAACGCCCCTATATACATACAGACAGTTCTCTACAGCATTGGAGATGTGCACATTAAATTTAATTTTAAAAGTTTGAATTATTCTTTGAGTTATGGCCCAAAATCTGGCATCTGAGACACATCGCACTCCAAAAAGGAAGCATAAATTCAACTTATAACCATAGAAACAAGCAAATTAATATGCCTAAAAATCCCTGAATAGCAAAAGACACCACTTCCGTATTTGGTCATTATGTGTATAACATAGTGTGAAATGTGGAATGGTTTTTGAGTAAGTAAAGTAAACAAGACACGGACAAATTGAACACATTCCTATGTATAACTCACTTTTTGGTAGTGTAAATAAAAGGTCCTATTGCAGATAAATCTAAAGACACAGGCATCATGTCTTCATGAGAATGGAAAACAATGTCCGGCTGCAGAGACTCAGCTGAGAGCAGAAGAAAGCACTGTGAGTGCTGGTTTGAAAGTTTCTATCTCAGTGTGGGTGTCGCCAGACAGACACTCACCTCGGACAGGATAATGTCTCTTAATCATCTCTTCATGGCTAAGAACATACGCTGTCAGTCCTCTCCTCTGTGTCCCGAACTTGGTGATTACAGGGTGAGTCATCAAAGCTGCAGTGCACAATAACACAAACACAGAAAAATCTAAATAAATGAAAATCACAAAACTACCCCTTCAAGCAGAGGGAATCATATTATTTAATATATTAATGTGATGATACGCTGTGGATCATTATTAGAGCATTCATGAGATAATTACACAAAAAGTGATTATTTTCATAGAACATGGCTTTAATCTGGGCTGGACATTCACATTAACTACCAGGAAGACCTCCTCAGGCTTGCTAGCCAGAAAGTTGACCTGGGGTATCAACTAAAATTTCCAGAAATGGTTGCCACCAGAACGCTCAAGACATCCTCCTCTATCTTACAGTTCCCTGGAGGCACACATCGAGGAGACGGAAAGAAGTACACAAGATAGTGGAAACAATGGGTGGCGTGCCATTTGTCAGCACATTGTGGAGGCATGCAGAGGGTGTGCAAGCCAGTCCCTCTAAATGGTGTATAAAATGCTGGTTATGGGGCCATTAAGTTGACCACTGAGTCAGCCGAAGCTGTACCAGAGTGGCTTTGGATAATTAGAGGAGAGCTGTGGGTGAGGTAGTCTTACCTGGACACAACCTGAGACTTGGGCGCCAATCATTCTCCCTCTTCTGGGCGAGGTTGTATAATTGTTCAAAGACCCAAAATGACAGAGGAACCGAGGAAACATCCCTGGTGATGTTTCCAGGTACATCACAAGATATATGTTTAAAGAACACTTCTTAAACACTTCTTAAACACTTAAGAGTTTATAAAAAATCAGGAAAGAGTGACAGCTTATTAGCCACATCATCCCCACTGGTTAGACCAAAGATTGCTCAGGTCTATGAATTGTCAGAAAAATATCCACCGACTCACCTTTGTGTATTTGATTGCTTTCACCGTGACTGCGGCACAGGGACGACACATCCGACTTAGGCACCTCACTGTTGAATATTCCAGAGGCCAGGTCTAAAGATGATGGAGTAAAGGTGACCCTCTAAATTAAAAAGAAAACAGTGACAGTTTTACTCAAATCAGAGAGAATTTGGGTGTACTTTTTCCATTACGTAGCTAATAAGGAGGTAAATCACCTTTGGGCACTTACAGTGGTGTAGTTGGTTCTGAGGTGTCGCAGGATAAGATAGTGTTTGTAGAAGTGACTCTGGGTCAGGCCCTCCACCATCACAACATTAATGCTTTTAATCCTCTTCTGATGGCGGAGTCGACACCAACTATAAAGAGACACAGGGGAAGTATAAGAGGACAGTAGTGATAGAATTATTTTCTTAGAGCTGATAAGATCTTACCTGGGCTGTTTAATGCCACCTCTTTTCCCCAAAGCAGCATAATGTAGGAGCTCCATCAGCTCATCCAGTGTAATTGATTGCTGAAGGCGGTCATTCAGCACAGTTAGGCTTGGCGAACAGGAAGAACGTCCACAATTCAGAAAATCTTGACCTTCATGCACTCCACTGATGAATCTCTTGGCCTTCTCATGTGCTATGGGGGAAATGTTTTTCCTCTTCTTTCTGTTCCATGTTGCTGCTGAAGGATCCATATTGAAGCTGAAGTTTCAAATGGGCGATAACAAAAAAGAATTAACATGAATTTGTCTCCTAATATTTAAATGTCAAGCTTTAACAATTCAGCAGACACGTGATCCTCTGAGTTTTCAGGAGGCCTGTGTGCGGCCACCGGCTAGGACTGTGCATCAAGGCTCGATACTGTTTGAATACTGACCAAAATGCCTTTCAAAATATGATGCTTAACGAAAGTTGACATAGAATGCTTTAACTTATACTGTAATATTAATATTTTCCATTAAATCATCGTTTTATTCTGTAAAAGACTGTGGTTGATTAATTCAGACACCAAAAAAAAAACAAAAAGAGAAATATATATATATATATACATTTATGGGGGGGCTTTACTTGCTTTCATTGTTGATTAACTAAAATGGCTTTCTTTAATGATAGACATTTTTTTTCTCTTAATAAGTTTCAGCACTCAGAGAAGTTCATACATCAGTAGCTACATAAGATAAACCTTTTTTTATAAGATAAGCCTTTATTAGTAAAAAAATAATAATAATAAAAAGCCAGATACATCTATCTGGCCAGAGTTCGATTAGTTTGGAAAATGCGTTATAATAGTAGATAGGAATAACATGTAAATACCATATGACAATTGTGCTGGTCGTTACAAATTCATGCTTGGCACCGCGGGTAGAGGCTAAAAACACATGGTTACTTCCCGTAGGTATGTAGCAACTTCCAATCAGCAGTACTTCCGGTTTGCAAGTTCAAAATAAAGCAACTGTAATTTCTTTCAGTTATCTAATGAGGCTAAAATATCGTATATTAATATGTATACCGTTATATTTATATAAAGTATACTATAGTTTAAATATAACAATATTTCATACATTAATGTCGTTCTTCTTGTCTCATATGGAACATCATCTTTTTAAGTTGAAATACAAATCCGGAAGTGAAAAATCCGTCTGTAATTGACTTCACTGACTTGCAGCCCAAACGAATCAATAGCAGACCGATTGGTGAAATTTAAAAAACTAGCGCGAATTTTGCTACATTGTTACGTCCAGTGTATATTTATATTTATACAATTGTATACATTTTGTAAAGTGGGTAACGCACATTCACGTGACATACAATATGGCGACAAAAAAGCTGGCAAAGTAAGTGACTGATTAACCTTTTACTAGTAGTAGGACAATGAAATAATAGCCGAAAATAACTTGCACGTTGAATATGATATACATTTGTGTTGATGAGTATCTGATTATTATTTGAGCTTGAAAGCATTTCTAAAATGTTAAACGGTACTTTCCCGCAGCTGGTGCCTTTCTCTATGTCTCTAAATTGAACTCAAGGCAATATAGGTTTATTTGTAAAAGCACGATCAAGACACAAGGGAATGCAAAGTACTTCATTTGTTCACATAAAGACATCAGGAAAGAGACACTAAGACCATTTTCAGAATATAACCAAGAGATATGCACAAGATAAACAAATCAGTAAAGATGGAAAGAAAGTTTAAAATGACTGCATTTGCACTGCACAAAGCCTTTTATTTTATTTTCTGGCACCACAGGGAACTAGGGCTATTGAGGCAGAGGAGTCACTCCTCAAATGGGTTAAAGAAATCAGCAGGATCCAGTAAGTATCATTAATTCAATTAACATATAGAGAACATGTTTAGATCTGATCAACTTGTCATGTATCCTTCCTGTTGTCTTCTCAAAGTCATATATATATATATATATATATATATATATATATATATATATATATATTTACACCTTCACTTACAAAAGTCACATGGTTAACAGGAAGTCATATGAGATTAAATCTTTACACTGCATTACAGTGTTGTACTTGCAAGTGTATAACAATGTCGGATTTGTCTTAGATCAAATATTTTCATACCTGATTGTGATTGATTTTGAGTCCACTTGCTGGAGAGCCAACAACAATTGCAGCCAGGAAATTAGTAAGTAGCCTTATAATTTTTTCATGTTTGGACACATCGTTATCTTTTTTTACCTTCACTGATAACACTGTCACTCTTCCCTTTCTTCCGTGTAAGCAGTTGAGTTTCCTGCCGTTCTGCTGAACACATCCACAGGGGAGATAGAGTCAGAGTTTCACACTTATGTTCAACCCCAAGAACATCCCATTCTGTCTGATTTCTGCAAAGAGCTTACCGGAATCACACAGGTAATACCAACTAAGTACCATGCTAAAACAGGTCAGTGCATCCTCTGGTGCTGCGTACTGTACCTGTAAATTACATCTTACCGCTTCTGTTTTCTGCGTCACAGATGAAAGTTGAGACAGGTGTCCCTCTTCAGATCTGTCTTTCCCAGTTCAACCGCTGGCTGCACAACCTTCAGCTAGTTATGGGTTTGGTTTTTCCTAATAAACAACCGATATCCTCTGCACCTTCAGCTTCTCAAAACCTCTGCACCTTTCTTACATGGTCAGGTAAAAATCTATAGTTATTGTTTGCAGCACTGGTTTTGTGTAGTGACCTTCTGTCAATAAACTAACCATCGATTATAAAGCAATTTTTACCATAACACACGAAATATTGTGCACATGAAAAGCAAATTATCTGATTCTAGTGTATAAACTGCTATGAAAATTCTGCTTTAACGTAACATAAGGGTTTATTTTTATGTTATTAGAGTTTTTCTTTAAAAGGAGACAGGTAGCTAAACCACATTGTTGATTGCTTCCTCTTGCATTATTTATCAGACTGGGATCTTGGTGTGTGTTTGCAATATGAGTGTAAACGCAAGCAGCTCCATAAACCTGGTGTACTCAACAGCTGGATTGATCTCAGAAGCACCTATAGGGTAGGTAGAGGCTTATTCACTTTGTCCTTACGTGCTTGACCTTTTTCATGCTTTCTGGTTCTGTAATGGTAATTGTTTGTCGCAACAGTTATTTTCTTGTTGTTACACCTCTACTGTTATTTCAAAGTTATGGGTATAATTTGCTAAACTAAAAGAAAACAACAGGTAACATGTAGGAATGATTACTTGACAAACCAAAATTCAAACTGATTAAAGTGAATGCCAGTGAACCAATCACATGGACGAGGACTGATCATTTCAAAACTACACATGTTGTGTATGATTCAATTTCTTTTGCATTTTTCAGCTGTTTTATGACCGGAAACCCAAAGGCCTCAATGGAGCGTTACAAGACCTTGGAATACAGTTTGCTGGCAGAGAACATTCTGGTATTTTACTAAAACTTGTCTCAAATTAAATACTAAAATAAAAACTAAAGAGAAAGAAAACAAAATTGTCAATATATTTTTTATTGAAGAACCTGTACGAACCTGCAATGTTTTCGCTGTACGAACATCAGAAATAATAGTGTTTCTAAATGCGTGAATGTCTTTCTATGTCTTTGTCGTATTGCTTGATGTCTTGTGTTTGATATTGAGTAGTATCCAGTTGTACATTTAGTTTGATGAATTTGATGTCTTTGAGATGTGAACATTACTGTTTCACTGTATAAACCTGGACTGTTTCACTGTGTGATTGTATCAATAATTACCATGTTGCCACGGCTACATATCACAACAATAGCGTTAGTAAAAATATTAGTAATAGTACTCGTAGAATTACCAAATTTTCAAACTTGCATATTGAGCCCATTTCAAATTGTTCTCTTATATGACTCTCGCAGTTTTTTGACATGTTTGGGAACACCGTATTGCAAATTGTTACTAAAACCGATAACCCACCGTTCATGATCAAGCTGGATAATTTGCATATGCTGTAAAAGCTGTGGGTCTAGATACACAGGGACAATGGTATAGAAAAACACATAGTAAGAGTATCAAGAAGTAGAATATGCTTACTAATTAAAGACTTAATTAAGACAAATTATGTCTATTTGTGTTGTTCCTCCTCAGGGTTAGATGATTCCCGGAATACAGCTCAATTGGCAGTGAGGATGATGAGAGATGGATGTGTGATGAAGATCACAGGGAGCCTTGTGAGGGTGAGTGGTCGCCTTCAAACAACGCATCCCGAGTCCTAAAACCCTGACACAATTTTGCCTCCCCATGCAAAACCTGTTGCGGTTGATGAAAGATCTTATTTGGTACTTAAATATTCAAATGTGGGATTTTTAAGGTTCTTGTAACGCTGTCTTTTTATAAATAAACAAATGTCAAACTGCACTGTCTATTATCATGAATACTGAAAAACTCAAATACAAAATGTTAAATACACATTTCTGCATCCTGAAGAATAATAATAATTTAGTGGAACTATAGAGCCTGACACCAATTCAGTTTCAATAATATACATAAATGTATAATATTTTATAAGTTTTTCTAAATAACTTTCATCTTTTTCTTCTTTTATTAGACCCCATTGATGGTTAAACCCACCAATGGAAACACAACTGCACACAACAAGAAAGAGAAATCCTATACTGATGAAGAGGACAATCAACTTGAAACAAAGAAAAACTCATTATCCAAGACAAAAAAAAAATCCAGTTCAGAGTTAATTATGAGGAATTTAGACACAAAGGAGAACTGGAGGTCTGTTCAAAAATCAGATAAAATCTGTAAAAATCTGATTTCAACCAAGACACTGATGAATGGTCCAGGATTACCACACTGGGGGAGTTCAGTCACTGTGAAGGCCATCACTAATGCTTCCTCATTCGTCATCAGTAATTCATTACTCAATAAAAGGAACAGTCTGGTTCTGTGTTCCACTACTGTGGGCTGCGTTTCAAGGGAGCCTTACCAAACCAAAACCTTAATAACAGGAGAAACAGAAAAACATGTGGAGGAAGAAGAAGGTGCTGAAGTCTTCCTAGTTGAAATGGAGGACAGGTGTGATTCATATGATGGCGTGGTGTTAGAGGATTACGTGTCTGATTTTGACAGCGGGAGTCATGTGTGGGACGAACCTGATGATTCACATTCATCAGAGGATCGAATGATATTAAGGAAATGTATGAGAACGAATGATGAAAACAACTCTAAAAATCAAGAGATGAGCAGTGTGTCATCAGTGCTGTCGCTTCCTACAAAGAACACAAGATTCCATGCGAACGTGCCCAATCATTTAAATGAAATCAGGCAAAATTCAACAGACTCAGAGCCAATATATAGTGCCCCTTTTGTTGTGCCTAACACTGTTATTCCAGACTCAAATCAGCAAAAATTAGGGATCAGAACCTGTTTACAACAACAAAAAATGCCTAAAACAAATACAACTGTTCCATTTAAGCGCAACTCCTTCATGCCAGCAAGTACCTCCACCCCTTTTGCTTCATTTGCCAGACCCAAAGCTGCTGTTACTCAACAAACAGTCCCCAAACAGAATCCCAAGAGATCTTTTACCATCTACACGGACCCACCAAAGTACCGTCCTTCCTCTTCAAGCAGCCCTTTTTGTGCCTCGTCCAGGGGTGTTTTCTCTTCTTTGTCGACTAACAGCATCGGCTCACATGCAAGTTCTGCCAATACTGTAACATTGAAAGAAGGGCAGAGGGTCACATCCCCTTTGTGTGCATGTGGGCGCCGGGCAAAGCGTCAGGTCGTATCCAACGGTGGCCCAAACAACGGGAGAGGGTTTTATTGTTGTCCAGTACGCCGGTCAGGAAGTGGAGGCACGATCCAGAAGAAATGTGAATTCTTTAAATGGGAGTCAGCGCTGATAAAGAGAAGTCCAGGGGCCTGTCCCGCTGTTGGGTCATCCGTTTCACTTTGTCAGATCAAGTCCACTAAGAAATGTCATCCACCTCAGAGGTCAACTATAAGAAAGAGCTATTAATCTGAAAAAATGCTGGCAATGTTTGTTCTACCTCAGTCAAATATACAATTCCTCTATATCTGTATTTTGTTAATTGTTCTTTCTTTTTACATTTTAACAAAGTTAACAGATATGCATGATGACAAGCTCCTCTTTGAGAAAAGTACAGCAAGACAAACCAAAGCTGTTATTTTACCAAGACTGAATGCTCAGTTTAATTTACTCTATTATATGTTAATTTAATTACTTTTAACACAAACTTTCAAAGCTTCCAGAAGTTATATTTATTGATTTTCTGTGTATCACATCCTTTTAAATTGAATGTTCTCATGTTTGTTAAAATGGTCTGGAGGAAACGTACTAAGAAGAAGAAGAAAAAGATGTTTACTGAATTATATTTTGATGCTGCTGCTTATTCTTGATTTTGATCAATTTGCCTAAACAAGAGCTGCTAAACCGTGTTTTTTTTTTGTTTTTTTTAAAACAATGACAGTAAAGGTCTATTCTATATCTATTGTATTCTAGTTGTCAGTGTGGGTGACTCAAATGGACTGAGAGACAGAATAAAAATGTCACCGTTTCAGTTATGACTTGGTTTCCTGTCATAACTTTCATCTTTTCTCTTGGCTTTGCTCTTGTTTATGTCAATGATGGAAGTTTTACACAGATCTTGATGTAAACGTCGGACTGCTATAATCTTAAAATATTTTATTTCAATTTATAGCCCCGCGAAAAATAATATATAGATGACGTAATAAAAACATTACTCAAAGCAACGAAAGTAGACATTCAAATCATTTGGAAAAAAACAAGTTAAGTATGAAACATAAATATTACTGAATTAAGATAGAAATATGTAAAACCTTTCAAAAACTCAAGCCAATCGCATTTTCACAGGCATACTATTTTTTTATAATAATCATAGTTGTGTGGTGGTGCATCGTTAAGGGACATTTCCTATTTTTTACCCACGAAAATGGGCTTCCATAGGTTAGAGCTGCCAAATAAATGAGGAATAAAAAAGCACTATATAGCCTGATTACGTCTTCACTAAAAAGAGAACCCAGCGGACTTCTGATCCTTCTCCCTCGCCGTACTTATCGAAACATATTGTGAGTCTGAGACGGGAAACTGCACACTGAGCTTTTTGGTCAACGTCACGTGGTTTTCCGTTGTCGTCTCCGCGGTTCGGCTTCAACTTTGAGCTAACTGGGGAAAAAAGCAAACAAACTTTGAGATAACTGCTAGTCAAAACGAGAGGGGGATATAACAAAAGAAAAAGCCAACTCGCGCTGCTTCAGTTTGGACTCCTCTGGCAATATGTCGGTCGCGGCTAACGACGCGAGGAAGCGGAGCAAGAAGCGGTACGTGGCCGGACACCATACCAAGCGGTGGAAGGGCTCCCGTGAACTGGAGGTGGGCATGCAGGGGATCCTCATCACATGCAACATGAACGAGAGGAAGTGCACGGCGGAGGCCTTCAATCTGCTGAATGAGTACGCCGACAAGCTGTACGGGCCCGAGAAGGTGAGTCAAGAATACCTGTAATAGTAACTGTTATACACATGGGGTGTCCATTAACCAGATCCTTATTGCAAGTGACCCCTTTAACATTAGAGACGTCATGCATCGGAGTCCTGATGAACCAGAGTCCGCATGTATAACAGCCCACAGACATCAGAGCTCTCCAGCAGCATACCCAACATAGTTCAGAGTCGTCAAACACCGGAGCCCTCTGGCCCCGTCCATGCCCTGGATTAGAGCCCTCATGCAAGCATGCCTTAATTCACAGGAGTCCTCATGGGTTGGAGCTGCCATGCAGCAGAGTCCCCATAATTCAGAACCCTCATTCATCTGAGCCGTGTGCATTCAAGTCCACATGAACCGGGGACCTTAACATTATAGTGCAAACATGACAGAAGAGTTCTTTTGTCCATGTTTACTACATTTGTTTGCTTTAAATCAATCATGCAACAGAGTTTACATGCACCAGATTCCACATATACCAGAGCCCTCATAAAGTTGAGACCTTGGGAAACCAGAACTCTCATACACCATAGTCCTCATGCATAGGGGGGTATATTTATGAAAGTGCTCTTATTAAGGTGCTCTGCAAAGGAACAGGTAAAGTGTCCTCTCAGAAGCTGTGGGGAAATGAAAACTTAAGCACTTAAGTCTTGACTTGACAGTAGGCCTAATTGATATACTCTGGTATTTTTTGCCAGTTACAAGATGAAAAAGGGAGCAGCAGTGAAGATGAGGAACAGGAGGAGGAAGATGTTGACGTAGCGCTCAAGAAGGAAGTGGCCCAACTGAAGGCATCAGGAGCTAAACAGGAGAGGCGCTTCCAGGCTTTGGAGAGTGGCGCCAACAATGTCATCTTCATCAAAACTCAAAATTTGGGTATAGATCAAATAATTGCTGTATTTAGCAGTGGGTTTATTATTGTTTTGGCCCTATCTAATATTTTTTTCCCTCTTGCTCATAGATTGTGATAAGCTGGTTCATCACATCCTGTCGGACCTTCACAGTACAAAGAAGAAGAAGTCACGGGTCATCCTTCGGATGCTGCCAGTGAGAAGCTAAAATCCCTTCAGTGATTAAATATGATGCGTGTGATTGGACGGACAGTAGAAAAAACTTGTTTTTACTAAATAGCTAAAGTCTTATATGCTCATCTGTTAATTACGAATGAGATAGTGTATTTAGAATTATTTTACTTCGACAGATGACATCTTTAATAGTTAGTATTAATCCACTAGGTAAGTCAACTTAATCAACAGTGGTCTCAACCGGAAGGGCCAGTGTGAAATAATTTGTTTTAAAACTGATATTTTAACATTGATAACAATAAAAAAAGAACAATGAAGACCTGATACGGAAGGTGAGGCCAAAGTTTTGGGGCTTCTGATGATAAGTATCAGTCTAGTTCTAGTTAGCCCAGCAAATTGGACAGATCCTTGAATTGTCCATTCAGGCCTTTTTTTTTTTTTTTTTTTTTAATCAACAATTTTTTGATTTAACAACTTTTTTATTAGTCCTGTGTTGGAAAAGGCGGCCATTGTTAAGATTCTTAAGAGAATTATGCTGATGCATACCTTTGCCTGTTAGGAGTCTAGTTGCAGCAGCATTTTGGATCAACGGCAACCTGGATCTACCTTAATCAGTCATAACTTTATAACTACAGAAAGATAAGGTCAGAATATCACTGATTATTAGATTTTTTCTGATGTGTAGGAAGCAGTAAAAACGAGCAAGAGTAAGGGTTTGTTCTTGTTAGGTGTCCCCAGTCTCTACCTTACTGAAAGTGGTCAAGTATGACTTTAGTTAAAACTCTTAAGTTGAAAAAAGCTGTATTTAACATTTGAATTTATCAGTAGAGACTAATGGTGGAGAATGAAGATTTTTTTAGCGAGCCATGTTCCAGATAAACAACTTCAGTTAGTTGAAATGAGGCGCAGCAGGGTATTAACTTTTCTGAAAGTAAAATCCCAATCTTTAATAGAAATACGTATAAAGACTAGTAATTTTAGATAACTAGATTTTCATTCTAGTTCTACTTGTGTCACCCCGTCCAGGTAACTGGAACATGCAAGGCCTTCCAGGAGGACATGTTGAGGTACCTGACCACATACCTTGAGCCATGGTTCAAAACCCCAAACTGTGCCACCTATCAGATTGCCTTCAAGGCCCGGAACAGCAGCCACAACAAGAGGGAAGAAATCATCAAATCCATTGCAGGTAGTGTTGAATAACATAATCTGGTAACGTCTATAAAAGGGATGACATTTTATCTTTGGCTGACTCGTCCTTCTGGTTTTTGACTATTCTGCAGGTGTAGTTGGGAAGTTGAATCCTAAAAACAAGGTGGATCTGACAAACCCAGAACTTACCATCATTGTGGAGGTCATCAAGGCTGTGTGTTGCGTCAGCGTGGTGAAAGACTATACACGGTTTAGAAAGTACAATGTACAGGAAGTCGTGAAAGAGGACACACCAAAGCCTGAAGTCACCACAGTTAAAACAGATTCAAATACGGCAGAGCAGAAGATGTGCAAAGGGGTGGAGAAAGGCAAAGAAGACAGTGAGAAAAAAAGCAAAGAAGACAGTGAGCAAAAAGGCAAAGAAGACAGTGAGAAAAAAGGCAAAGAAGACAGTGAGCAAAAAGGCAAAGAAGACGGTGAGCAAAAAGGCAAAGAAGACAGTGAGCAAAAAGGCAAAGAAGACAGTGAGAAAAAAGTGCCAGAGAACAGCGAGGAGGTTGAGCAGGATAAAGGTGATGGGGAGTAACAACTCATTTATTATAAATCGTTCAGTTGGAGATTCAAAATGTATTGTTAAAATGAAGTGCTGTTCTTTTAAAAATGAGCTTCAAAGCAAAGAAGTTGTTTGTCAACAGCTGATAACATGGATGAAATAATGAGGTTCATGAGAATCAAACAGAATCCAAATATCATTTATTGTCTTCTTTTACTTACACTCATATCATATATTGGTTACAACATGTTCAGATAGGATTTTTTAGAAGCAGAAGTTTTCCAACATGTTTACCTTCAACTGACTGAATTAGACTTTTAATTTAAATGTAATTTCGTGTTTTACTTTTTTACAGTACGAGGGAAAGAAATGTTCGTGTTCGGGTTAGCTGATTTTTTTTTTTTTTGTAACCGTTGTCCCTGAATTAAATGTACTCGTTTGTTTGACTCTTGGTTTATGGCACATTCTGCATCAGGGGATGGGATGGACTTAGCACACTCTAGTCTGCCACAACTCTCAAAGGTGTGGCAGCTCTGTAAGCACACACATTCATACAGAGGTGTTAGAGGCTACCATTCTCTCTACCTCTACCTGTAAATCAGGACCATACATGTAATCGCTCAGGCACCAGTGGAACAGCCATCTGGAGTAACTTGGAGTTCAGTATTGCTGCTGGTGACAGGGATTGGACCACCAATCTACCAATAATTCAGACAGTTAAAATGACCAAATATGATATTGATTTCATGTGTTCCCTTCACACCTGCAGATGTTCAGTGATCCTGCAGAATTTAGTTGTAACACTACAATCAGTGAACCAGAAGTTCCTCTATGCACCACAAGATGAAGTCAGGCCCTCATTTAGTAAAGACAGGAATACTGTGGTCATTGCTTATTTGCTGCAACTCATGAGTCATATTCTGACATTGAATTCTACTCAGAATAATGTTTGGAATGTCTTGCTGCCCTTCAATTGTGACCATTATGGATTTTCATGTTGGTTTGAATAGTTTACAAATCTGATCATTTCTTAAATGGAACATCTATGTGCACTGCTTCGAAAAATTAAGGGAACACTTATTTAACGTAGAATGGCACCAAGCCAGTTAAACTTCAGGGATCTCAATCTGTTCATTTAGGAAACACAAGTGGTTGTGCAATGGAAAGGCAAAACCATGACAATGAGACTGGTGTGATGTTTCTGATATAACTGTCAGTAGCAGACTGCATGAGGTTGGCATGAGGGCCTGACGTTGTGTACTGGGACCTATGCTCACAGCCCAGCACCCTGGACCTCAATTGGTGTTCACCATAATTAGCAGGTTCTACATTGGTGCCCAGTTCTCTTCACAGATGAGAGCAGGTACAACTGAGGAACCTGCTCAGTTTGAACCTGAGGAGCTGAGCAGATTCCTGGTGTCAGGTGTTTGTGACACCTGGTCAGGTCAGGTGTGTCTGACACCTGACCTGACCACTGTTGAGAATGTAATGCTGCTGCATCATCATCCAGCAGGACCGGTTTGGTGGTGGGTTAATGAGGAGAGTCTGGAGAGAAAGATCCTTGGATGGTCTCACAGACCTCCACGGGCCAGCCAACGGTACCAAGACTGCTGTTAGGTACCAGGATGAAACTCAGACCCACTATCAGATCTTACACTGGTCCAGTGGACGCTGGGTTCCTCCTGGTCCAGGACAATGCCCGGCCTCATGTGGTCAGTGTGTGTAGGCAGTTCCTGGAGGATGAAGGTATTGATGCCACCGACTGGTCCACGTGTTCCCCGAATCTGAATCCACCTGAGAACCTCTGAGACTTTATGTATCGCTGCATCAGACACCACCACTGACCTCAGACTGTCCAGGAGCCCTGATCCAGGTCTGGGAGTAGATCACCCAGGACACCATCCTCCATCTCCTCAGGAGCAGGCCCAGGAATTTTCAGGATGTCCCTTTGGCATGTGGGGGTCAAACGCACTCCTGGGTCACATTATGAGTTGTTGTGATGAAATTCACTGGAGTCGGATCAGAACCTGTGATTTCAGTTTGTCACTTTGATTTTTGGTGTAATTTGGAATCCAGCCCTTAATGGTTTGATGATTTTGATTTTCCATTGATCGTTCTAAATTTTATTTATTTTTTAAACAAATTACGTAATGTTTATCAATAAAGATTTTCAACTTGAATGTTTCTTTGACCGAAATCCGTTATTTAAGTGTTCCCTTAATTTTTTATTGAGCAGCGCATATTTGATGCCAGAAAAATATAGAGGTCAAAAAAACAGTAATGCTAAGAAAACTGGATTGGCCTTTTTAACCTTTAACCTTTGTAAAATGTCATGTTTTACTATTACACACTTTTTTGTTAAATCAAACATTCTTGTGAAAATCACAAAGGGTAAGTAGTAATAGAGGCATTCCTATATTCTTACTGCAAGACTGTTTGCTTTTGGCTGGCTAATGCAGTACCTCCAACATTGCATCGTTCCAACATGATGTACCAGCCTAATGATGATGAAGATGATGCTGAAATCCTCTCATTTCTGTCGAGGGATTATCACCTGTCTGTCATTCTCTCCAAGGGTTTATGTTCCCATTAAGTGTACCATTTTTGACAAAAGGTGTTTTCTCCATGCCAGTACTTCCATCAGCTTTTCTCTGATTTTGTGATTGTAATTAAAATGGTACCAACCCTTGACAGAGGAAGAATGATTTGATCAATATAAAAGAGGCTGATCATAAGTAGGAAAACATTTTATGATTGGGAAGAATGTACAATGAAAAGTGGCGCTATAACAACTTCCTGTATAGCAACGGAAATAATGATTTCTTTGTGTGAGGATCTAACTATTGCATATTTGCATTGCAAATTTGATATGTTTCCATGGTTACTCACTGAGTTCTTTCAAGGAATTCCCAACGTTTCCTTTAAAAAAAAAATCACAGTTTTTTGCAAAAACTCTAACGTGAATTGTTACTAAAAACAGATAGCAGAGTAGCCAAACTGCACCTTTTTGTTTGGTATAATTTGAATATATGCTGCAAAAGCTTCCAGACTACAGACAAGTAAAAATGGTTCAGAAAATGAATATAGTAAGAAGTAGTTTATTGAATAGTGGTCATTGATTAACAGCATCTCATTACAACAACACCTGTCAGTGAGTGGAAAATATCAGGCTGCAACAATGTAGATGTTGGAAGCTGGAACAAAACTGTCAAGAATAATGATATGAGCAACTTTGACAAAGGCCAGAGTGGAATGGTTAGACAAGTGGGTTAGAGCGTCCCCAAAACTGCAGGTTTGGTCAGGTGCTTCCAGTTTGCAGTGGTTAGTACACGACAACTGGGGAAATGAGGACAGGGTCATGGGCACCGGTGCCTCACTGATGAATGGGTTGTACCACTGTGTTCAATCACATAGAGAGTTACTGTAGCACAAGCTGCTGAGGATGCGCGTTACTGCTGGTTCTGATAGAAAGGTATCAGAACACTCACTTCATCACAGGGCTGATTTGGCAGCAAAAGGAGGTTATGGCTGATCAGTCTGTGACCCTACCTAGAAATCTGTTTAATTTACAGGTTCAAGCCTGAAATAGCTCATATTTCCCGGTGTCCACAGAGCCTTTCTGCAAAGGTCACAAACAGTTCCCTGCTTTGTCTTTTGAAAATTATTACCAGCAGAACTTGGCTTTGTTTATTGGTCCGAAAATCCCAGATTTAGCTTTAAATTAAGATATCCTTTAAAGCAAACGCCATACAGCACGATCACCAAACAGCTATTTAGTGAATATATATATTTATGGTAAGGATTTTCACAGTCTTGAAACAGTCGCGTAGACATGACACCACAAACATTAACCGAATTGAAATTCTGCTCGTTACACTCAGGTTGAGCTGTTGTTGTGACCCACCTGTTGTTATCTTTAAATTCAGCCAAAACTCTCAAATTGCATTGCTACTGACCCTTGGGTGTCCCAATCAGCGTGACCTACTGACAGGCTTATTGCTGCAACACAAGAGGGTTGCATGCTTTCCACCAATTAGACTGTTTGTGAAGGATATCACAGTGGAGGCATCTCGATGTTATTTCTGTTGGCAGATAAAATCCTTACTTTAAATGAAATAACATAAAGACGCATTTTGCTATAAATGCAAAGGAAATATTTTATAATTGCGAAATAATTTGTGAAAAACATACTAATGGAATAGAATCATCAAAATCAGGAGAATATTAACAGTGCTGCTGATGCTAATGTTTTAATTGCCCGAATTAAACCTCAGTGGAGTAAAACCCACTGTTTCCCAGCCAAATGCACATACAAAGCCCGATACTTTGTGGTGCCATCCAGGATTGTGCTCTTATTCAGGTTTAAATGTCACAGGCTTGTGAAACAATCACATCCACAGGCGCATGTGCAAAAGGTCCCTCGGGTCAGGATTAACATCCACTGGTGTGGCTCCATATCTGACCTTTATGAGTGACTAAGTAGTGCTCTCCAGGGTCTCATTTGTTTCACCTCACCCCCCTCCCAACTCTCTCACAATGCCCAACTAACATATTGAGCGTCAAATTGTTGAACCTCAGCTTTTCCGGGACTCCAGCTCTGGAGTCCTGGAAAAAGCTCCTTATACCGTAAAACAAATTTGGATGTCTGGAAAATTTGCCACAATACTTGAGCATTGCATTACAACCTTAGATAATAATAACGAAGAGTTTATCATCCAAATACTCGGATAATCTACATCATTAGAGCTGGGCTGATGTAGCTACACTGAATGATTTACAGTGGTCTTGCAACAGAGGCACATAATCCAACCACTGTCATTCACAGCCATCGTTTATATTCATACAATCATTATATATTGTGATTACTGCATGGATTTATGAGACATGCCTTCCCCAAACCGAGACTCACACACGGCATCCTGTGAGAGCGACACACATATAAACTAGAAAACAATTCTTAAGAGATGTGTCTATATGAGCCTGGACTGTTTCACTTTATGAACCTGGACTTCTCACAACCTAAAAAGTACGATGTTTGATGGTTTTGATTCCTTTTTTATTTTAAGAATAAGTAGTGATTTCTTTGTGAGATGTATATTGGTATGGACCGGGACCGTTTCACAGTATAAGCCGGGACTATTTCCTTGTATTAACCTGGACTGTTTCACCGTATGAACACGAACTGCTTCACCGTATAAACTTGGAAGGTTTCATTGTATGAACCCACTCGGTTTTTTTTTGTCTGAAGCTTGACTGAATCAGGGTATGAATCTGGAAACGTTTTTTTGTATGAACCTGGACTGTTTATTGTATGAACTTGGACTGTTTCACTGTATGAACCTGGACTGTTTCACTGTATGGATCTGGACTGTTTCACTTTATGAACCTGGACTATTTCACTGTATGGATCTGGACTGTTTCATTGCATGAACATGGATTCTCACAACCAAAAAATTAAGATTTTTAATGGTTCTGATGTCTATTAAAAGTAGAGGTAGTGATTTCTGTGTGACATATATATTGTAAGGATTGGGAGTGGGGTTTTTTTTTAACGTGGACTGTTTCACATTATGAACATGGACAGTATGAATTTTAACTTTTTCACTGTAAGAGCCTGGACCAGTTTTTGAATGAATGTCAATCATTTCACTTGGTTAACCTGGACTTCTCACAACCAGAACAGGATGATGTTTTGGTTTTGGTATAATCTTTTCTTTCATATAGAAGTACTAATTTTCTATGGACTGGGATTGTTTTCCTGTATAAACATGGGCTGGTTCATGTAAGGAACCTGGACTTTTGTTTTGTATGAACATGGACTGGTTCTTTGTATGAACCTGGATTATTTCACAGTATGAACCTGGACTGTATTCTTGTATGAACCTGGATTGTTTCCCTGTGTGAAACTGGAATGTTTCACCATATGAACCTCGATTTTTTTCAATGTTTGAACATGAACTGTTTCCTTGTA